>QEPC01007016.1:1552726-1627157 GCA_003113815.1 Sphenodon punctatus
CACACACACACACACACACACACACACACACACACACACACACATGAAATAGGAGAATTAGATCTACGAAATCCAACACGAAAATGCGATAACTCTGCTCCAGAGATCTGCAGCTGTAGATTCTAACCCACCTCCAATTGGTCATGAAAGAAAGAGACCCACTTGTTTGAATGAATTAAAACAAGACCTTTCTACCAGCTTTAGGGACTTGCCTTCCCAGCTGATTCTGTAAACGGCTAACTGGGAACCATTGGGCTGCAGTCAGGGCCAAAGAAAGAGGCTTGAGGAAGGAAAGCTGAGCAACCTGGAGGTCAGTGAGGCGTCTCAGCCACATAGAACGCTTGACGTGCCATTTATGAAGATGGAGCTTGGCCAAAGCGTCATCAGAAGTCAGCCAGAGACAAGAATTTAGAACTCACTTTCCCAGCCTGTAGTTTGGCCAGAGGACTGCAAAACTTTTGTATGAACGGTGAGTAAAGCCATTGAGCATGAATACATATGAATTGGAAATGCTTTGTCTGTTAATTAAGCTGAGGATCAGAAACCAAATGCTTCATGTGTGTCTATATGGCACAGTCCTGTCCTCTCCTTTATTGAGGACTCTGAATTACTTATAAGTGGAAAAATTCTAAAAGGCAACGTGCACTGGCTTCAGTGTAACCAGGCTGGCCAGATTGCAGGGCTTCATTTTTCCACCCTGTAGCTCTATAAATTAACCTGAAGTAGTGTAATTTCCTGCTTCTGTTTTGTAACATTAATTTCTCAATTCACATCTCATTTGGTAATGAACTGGAGATTCTTTCCCACATGCTTTTCTAAGCATGGTGCCTCTTTCTGCTCTTTAATCATATTCTCCTCTAATTTGATTCCAAGTTTTCTCAGGCTAGCTGCCTGAGTTTTAAAGGAGTTTGGAATCTTGTCGGTCTTGCATCCCACTTTGAAACTTTCATTTCATTCTTCACTCTCCCTGGGCAATAAAGTTCTGTTCTTTTTTCCACAGGAGATACAAAATGCACACATCAGCCAGCAAGTGCCACTCAGCTGCCATGGAGTGGAAGCCCTAATTTCTGACAGATTGGCTTCACTGCAGTAAAAATAGCAGAAATGAAGAAAAGTAGTTCAAATGATATCTTTATTTATTTATTTTATTTATTTACGGAATTTATATCCCACTCTATCCTGCCACAGGCTGCCCAGAGCGACTAACAACATAATATAAACACAGTATAAAACAATTTTAAAGAATAAAAAAGTTAAAACATAAAAAACACAAGCAAACAACGCCCCCCCCTCCCTCTCCATCCCTACCCAACCATACCCTTCTCCCTCACCAAATGCCTGACGGAACATCCAGGCTTTGCAGTTCCTACGGAAGGCCGGAAGGTCCAGGGTCTGACATGCTCCCACCTGGAGGGAATTCCACAGGTGCAGTGCAGCCACCAAGAATGCCCTATTCTGCATGGACCCCCCGGGAAACCAGGGGGACGTCCAGCAAGGCGCCCCCGGTCAACTGCAGCGTCTGATCTAGAACCCAATCTTCAATTGGACCAAATTCTGTTGGTGAAAATATGCAAATATTTAGGCCACAGAGGCACTTTCCTCAGGCATGTAGCATAGAAAGTCAGAAATATATAAACTGAGCAAATGCAGGAGAGGTATAGTACTGAAACAAGAATCAATTTGTGAAAATCTTGTGAGATCTGAGAATTTTTACTTACATCTCAGGACAATCTCTGTAATGGGTCCAGATCTCAGTGGGACTCTAACCCAGATTTACCTTGTACTGTTTGCTATGATTTACCATGTACCATATACCAGTTTACTGCGTACCACTTACTATGTACCACATTCGTCCCAACAATGTGTATGTGCAAAGTGGTCACCCCAGCCCTCTTCCAATGTCATGCTAGCAGCATCGCTGCCATTTTGGGAAAAGGCAGCCATTATGCGCATGTGCATTATTTATTTATTTATTTATTCAATTTGTTTCCCATCCCTCCTGTGAACAGCTCCGGGCGACTAACAAGTTAGTTATAAAACAATTTATAAACACTATAATAAAACAATCCATAAAAACACTTCAATAAAACAGGCTGGAATAATAAATAAATAAGGGTGGGGGAAGATAAAACATCCCCTCCCCCATCCAACCCCCCTCCCCAAAAGTCTGGGTGAACAGCCAGGTCTTACAGATTTGCCAAAATGTCAAAAGCCTTCGGGCCAGGCGAGTTTCCTCCGGGAGGGAATTCCAGAGGCGCGGACCAGCCACTGAGTATTCCCTCTCCATTGTGGCCCCCCGCTTAACACGGGGGAACCTCCAAGAAGGCACCCCCGGTGGACCGAAGGAGCCGCTCTGGGGCACAGAGGGCGAGGCGGTCCCTGAGGTATGAGGGGCCCAGACCGTGAAGGGTCTTGTTGTTTGAGTTTATGATTTATATATATTCTATCTTTATGTATCTCCACCCTGCATATATTTGCCCCATCAGCTTTTGCATTTTTGTTATTTTTGCTGATATGTTAGTTTATTATCAATGGACTAAGTGCTTTTGATTTTTGACTTTTAGCATTCAGCAGGTTAGCTCATTAATGTGTTGTCTTAGACATTGCATGGCACTATGTATTTTCTAAGCCAGCCCATGATATTGGTGTTTGCGTGTATGGTTTATCTGTTGTATTTTGATGCATTTTCATATTGCATATTTTTGCATTATCAGTCCTTTTTTCTTGATGTTCAGTTTGACTACAGGTGGTTATTTTCTGCTGCATTATAGAGGATTAATATGTTAAAACTTGGGAATTTAGTTATATATATATATTTGTTATTTAATTAATTAATGTTCATTGTTCTGTGTATTTCAGATTTATTTCTACACCCCTGAAGAAGGGTTTTCTGTACCCGAAACGTGTCAGGCTGTAGATTGGTTTTATGATTGTTTGTAGTTTTATTACATTTGTTTGCAATTTTTTGGTTTATTATATAAATATTGCTTTATATTTATCCATTTCACACAGCATTTTTGTTTGTTTTGGTTCCTTGTATATTAACACCAATACCTTGAAGCTGGCTCGGCACGCTATTGACAGCCAGTGCAGAGTCCGGAGAACAGGTGTTATATGCTCCCAATGGTCCATCCCCGACAGGAGGCGGGCCGCCGCAGTCTGCACTAGCTGCAGCCTCCGAACCAGGAACAAGGGCAGTCCCACGTAGAGCACATTGCAGTAGTCCAGCCTTGAGGTGATGAAGGCATGGATGAGGGAGGCTAGGTCTGGGCCGGAGATGAACGGATGCAGCCTCCACACCAGATATAACTGGCGGAAGGTGGCTTTCGCCACTGCCTCCACCTGCCGCTCCAGGCAGAGGTCCGCGTCCAAAATCACCCCCAGACTCCGAAGCTTCTGAGCTATGGGAGGGTGAACCCCCCCAACCAGGGGGGCTGACATCTCCCTTGCTCTCCCCACCAACATCACCTCTGTCTTATCGGGGTTGAGCTTCAGTCTGCTCTGCCACATCCACTCCACCATGGCCTCCAAACACTGGGATAGCAACAAGACAGCAGGGTCTGGGTCAGCTGAAAAAGAGAGGTACAACTGAGTAGCATCAGCATATTGGTGACATCGCACCCCAAACCCTCTCACAACCTCCCCCAAGGGCTGCATACATACATTCAATAATAATGGAGACAGAATGGAACCCTGTGGAATGCCGTATGATAAAGCACGGGGGCAAGATGTCTCATCCTCCAACACCACCCACTGGCTTCTTCCTGAGACAAATGAATGGAACCATTCAAGAACAATCCCATCCAGACCCCCCAGGTCACGCAACCGTCTCAACAGCAGCCCATGGTCCACAGTGTCAAAAGCGGCTGAGAGATCTAGCAGGATGAAAAATGTTGAACATCCTGCATTCATCTCCCGGCGGAGGTCGTCGACCAAAGCCACTAATGCCGTCTCATTGCCATAGCCGGGGCAGAACCCAGATTGAAAAGGGTCCAGGAAACCAATGCTGTCTAGATGCACCTGGAGCTGGGTCGCCACCACCCGCTCAATAACCTTCCCTAAAAAGGGAAGGTTAGAGACAGGACAGTAGCTGGTGAGCGCTTCCACGTCCAACGATGGTTTGTTCAGCATGGGGTGCACCACAGCTTCCTTGAGGCTAGGTGACAACCTCCCCTGCTGCAACGATGCATTGATCACCCTCACCAGCACCGTCCCCAACGTCTTCCTGGAGGCTTTCACCAGCCATGACAGGCACGGATCGAGTTCACAACTGGTGGCTTTCACAGACCCCAGGACATCCGTTGCATCGGTTGGTGTCACTTCCTGAAACTCCCCCCACAAAGTTGGACCAGACAGGGCCTCCACTCCCTCGTGCTCTCTGACCACTGCCCCTAATCCAGCATCAAAGTCGCTCTGAATCCGAGTGATCTTGTCTGTGAAATAGATGACAAACTTCTCACAGTGGGCCTGGGACATGTCCCCATCCAGGTGGAGGGAGGCCGGACTGACCAGCCCCCGCACCACCAAAACAGCTCCACCGGCCGTGACTTTGCAGATGCTATGAGGACAGCAAGGAACTTCCTCCTTGATGTCCTCACAGCCTCAACATAGGACCACAAATGGGCCCTGTGTAGAAGTCGGTCGGAGTCAGATCGAGTCCGATGCCAGCGTCGCTCCAGCCTCCTGCCTACTTGCTTCATACACCGCAGCCCCTCAGTAAACCAAGGAGCCCTGCGGTGATGAGAGAGAGGCAGAGGGCATCTCGGAGCCACCCTGTCATTACCAGGACAAACATGGTAACTGGAACATGATAAATTGGTATATCGTATGTGTTAAATGCCGGTGAATTGGGAAAAATTCACAACTGAGAATGTGTTGAGAACCTGGAATAATCTCTATTATCAATTCTTGCTAAAAATGAGTTGAGACCCATGATTCTTGGCAAGAACAAGCAAGATCAAGTTTCAGACCTAGTATATAGTAAAAATAATAACCAAATGCTCTGGATGGTGAAGTGTTAGCAGTTCTAGATGCCTGCACCATTAACTGACAGATCTTTGAAAAAGTGTTCAAAATGAAGACCCCAATCAGGTGTAAACTAATAGTTCATGTAGATATGAAACCATCTTTGGAGAGGTTCCCACTGATGTTAATGCAAATTTACTTTGCTATAGGACAGCAACTCCCAAACTGTTCAAGTTTGTTCCACCTGTTTGGACCCCAAACTATGGCATAACATTTTTTATTTATTTATTTTTAAATTTATTTTTCTCATATTTTTATGCCACACTCTCCTGCTCATGCATCTTGGGGCAGCTAACAACATCTTAAAATAACAATAAAACAAGTAAACATTAAAATAACCCTGGCAGAAAAAACAAAGAATTCCCAACCCTAACCGAACCCCCCCCACCCATCACCCATCTCCCTCACTAAAGGCCCAGCAGAACAACCAGGTCTTACACTGTCTATGGAAAAAGGGAAGGTCTAAGGTGAGGCAGACCTCTGGCATGAGGGAGTTCCACAGACGCAGTACAGCTACTGAGAATGCTCTCCTCATAGTCGACACCTGGGAAACCCAGGGAACCTCAAAGAGGACACCCCTGACTAACCGCAGGAGCCAACCCAGGACCCAGACGGTGAGGTGGTTCTGCATATAAGTGGGGCCCAGGCTGTTCAGGGCTTTATTTATAGGTCAAACCAGCACCTTGAATTGGGCCTGGAACACTATCAGCAGCCAGTGCAGAAAATGGAGCACCGTTGTAATGTGCTCATGATGACTCGTCCCCCTAAGAAGACAAGCTGCTGCAGTGTCCCAGCCCATCATCAAGGGTAGCCCCACATAGAGCGCATTACAGAAATCCATCTGTAGGTAATAAAAGCATGAATTATAGTGGCAGGGTCCGTGTCTGAGACATACAGCTGAAGCCATCGCATCAGATGTACTGGCAAAATGGGCCCTTCACCCCAACCACCACCTGGACATCCAGGCAGAGTTTTTGGTCTAGGAGGACCTGTGACACCGGGGTGGGGGAACGCCAACTATGTTGGGGGTCATCACTCCCCCAACTTATCCCACAACCCTCACCTCCATCTTGTCAGGCTTCAACTTCAGGCAGCTCACCCTCATCCAGTCCCCCACAGCTGAAAAACACCGGGTAAGCACTGAGACTACTGGGCCTGGTTTTGATGAAAAAGAGAGGTACAGTTGGGTGTCATCAGCATATTGATGACACCTTACGACGAACCCTCTGATGACTGCCCATACCCATTGAGGGGTAAGATGGAACCTCGTGGGACTCCACATGTGAGGTCCCAAGGAGAAGATGAACAATCAGCCAGCACCACACATTGAGTTCTCCCAGCCAGGAAAGAGTGACACCAATCAAGAACCATACCGCCCACTCTGTCTCGGTCCCGCAACTGAGTCACCAGCAACTCATGATCAACAGTATCAAATGCAGCTGAGAGATCTAATAGGATCAACAGGGTCGAACGACCCTTGTCCAGCTCATGGGAGAGGATGTCAACCAAGGCCACAAGTGCAGTCTCAGTGCCATAACCCGGACAAAAGCCAGACTGCGAGGGATCTAGGAAACTGATCTGGAAACTGATCTGGTCTAGATGTTCCTGAACCTGACGAGCCACCATCTGCTTAATAACCTTCCCTAAAAAGTGATTTTTTTTAGGAGAGTCTGCAACACCACCTCCTTGAGGCAGCACACTGCCCTCCCTAAGGGAGGCATTGACTATCCCAGCCAGAAATGGTCCCAGTGTCTTCTGACTGGCCTTAACCAGCCAGAACGGGCATGGATTCAGTTCGCGATGAGTGGACCGAACAGCCCCCAGCACGTCCTCTGTATCAGAGGGCAACACACACTGAAATTGATCCCATAAAACAGGAGAAGACGGGGCTTTAACGGCCTCTGGTTCACCTACTGTCAAAACCATGGTTTTGAAACTGTGATGGATTTGAGCGATTTTATCCTAAAAAAAAGTCCACAAAAAAGTCACAGTGAGCATTAGATGACTGAATCCATGCGGAGAGAGGCTGAACTGATCAACTCCTCACTACTTGGAAAAGCACAGCTGGACGTGACTTAGCAGATCCAGTGACAGCAGCAAAGAAAGTCCTCATTGAGTTGGTGAGTGAATGCCACAGTTCTGGACCCCAGCCTCATCTGTGCTACAATACCCTGCTTTTAGTGACAGGTGAGGGTGTTTCAATTAGAGGTGAAATGGGTTCCCATCCCAGTCAAATAGGCATATCTTCACCACCTCCCATGGTTTGAAATCAACAAAGTCCCCAACAGTGCCCAAACAGTACCTGTCCATATACTGACATGTAGCTTACTTGGGGTCTTGGGGGTAGTGTGGCAGTACCAGGGCAGTGGTGGCAGCAGCTACAATCTGGGGCCCAGTAGACACTGAGACATCATTGAACCTACTGGGACCTATAGGCCCAAGGCCAGGCACATGCATTTTAACTCTAGTTGCAACAGAGAGCTTCAGAAATACCTTCACCAAGAACCAAGGATTTGTTCCATAGTGTGCACATTTATTGGCTTGTTTTGTATGCAAGACTCAGAGGAAGACTGTTCCAAAAAGTGAGAAACCTTTCTGTCAGTTAAACCCTAATTTCATAAAGACAGTGAAGTAGTAATATGCACTGTCATCCATGCCTTCATCACCTTGAGACTGGATTACTGCAACGCGCTCTACATGGGGCTGCCCGAGAAGCTGTTCCAGAGGCTGCAGCTGGTGCAGAATGCACCTTACGGGGGCGGGTCGCAGGGAGCACATGACACCAGTGCTCTGGGCTCTGCACTGGCTGCCTATAAAGCACCGGGCCAGGTTCAAGGTGCTGGTCTTAACCTTTAAAGCCCTTCACGGCCTGGGTCCTGCTGATCTGCAGGACCACCTCACCCCTCGTGTGCCCATGCAACCCTTGAGATTGTCCGTGGGAGCCTTTTTGGAGGTTCCCCGGGTGAGACCGGTGGCCATCGATGTTAGATCTTTTTCGGTGGCCGCCCCTGTGCTATGGAATTCGCTCCCGGAGGAGGCTTGGTTGACTCCCACTCTCCTGCTATTTCGGCGTGTATGTAAGACCTGGCTGTTCCATCAGGCTTTTGGTGAGGGGTAGGGGTGAGGTGGGGGGGGTTTCCCCACATATTGCATTTTTAGATAGTTTTTAAAATTGTTGATTGTTTTATTGATTGTTGTTCGACGCCCCAGGCTGCCCTGTGGGCAGGAGGGGCGGGATATACATTTTAAATAAATAAATAAAAGAAAGAAAGAAAGATAGGACAGAGGAGACAAAAAAAAACCCCTAAGTATTTAAGACTGATTTTTATGAGTGACTCCTGGGTAGTCATACATGGTAGCATCTTGTTTAAAAAGCACCCCTAGTTGCTTCAGATATACACTGTTAATTGGCTAGATACTTTTAAAAAATCTTATAAAAAGGGACTTTATCCACTTCTGAAACCCCTCTCCCTCTAAGACGAAAGAAACTTGCTGATTGACAGTACCCGCAATAATAATGATGATAATAATAATCTATCGAGGATAGGAAGTGAATAATACCTATCCAATTAGAAATTATTTATTTATACTCCACCTCTCCTGCCAATGCAGCTCGAGGAGGCTTACAAAAGTTAAAAAATCATCAAAAAAACATAACATACACATAAAAGTGGAAGCATAAAAATAAGAAAATAAAAACACTATCCTCCCCACCCACCCTTACCAAAGGCTTGGCGGAACAGCCAGGTCTTGCACTGTCATCAGAATAAATAAAATGAGACAAGGTCCTGGGCCACTCGGGCCTCCACCTGAAGGGAGTTCCACAGCCTAGCTGTTGCCACCGAGAACTCCCTCTCCATTGTAGTCCCCCACACCTCCCTGGGGACATCAAGAAAGGTGCTCCTGGCGGACCTCAGGGGTCGGTCTAGGGCACGGAGGGTGAGGCAATCTTGCAGATAGCAGGGGTCCAGACCTTATACGGCTTTATAGGTAAACACCAACACTTTGAATCGGGCCCAGAAGACTATCAGCAGCCAGTGCAGAGCTTGGAGCACTGGTGTAATGTGCTCATGACAACCCGTCCCAGTGAGGAGACGGACCGTCGCATTCTGCACCAGCAAAATTATGTATCTGACTGCAATAAAGTGGGGGAAATGTTAGTAGGCAGAATGTAATTATCCCTCTTGGAAATAAACTTTGATGTTAGGGTAACAATTATCGAGTTGCAATGTTTTGTTTTTTCCTTCCATATTATCAATTTTCTGTTCTGTAAATTCCATCTTGTTTTCTAAGACACAAAGCCTGAGAGGACAAGAATCAATTTTCATTTCCAAGGATTTAATAGTGGATAATAGAGGTGAGAGCTGTGTTTCTGTGTTTTCAATGTAGGTTGTAGTGCCTTTGTTCGATTGTTTGTCTTCTCAGGTATCATTTAGACTCTGCGACACAGAATTCCTAGCATCTATGAGTCTTACTTACTTATTTTCGTTATGGCCATGAGCCAAAGAAAACATCTATGAGTCCACATCACTCCATCTTCTTTGTCTTCTTTGTCTCTTGCTTCAGACAGTGCTGAATGGCTCTCTCTTATTTCTCCATGTTCATAGCATGATTGTTAATTATTACCAGGCTCTCAAGTTGAAAGATAAAAAAGCAATAATTATAGAAGGGGAAAATAAAAATCTCTCCATTAGCGTCAAGTAGAAACCCACTATAATATAACATCCCATTAGGCAAGTAGATTGAGTTTTGAAGGCAGATTAAGTCAGGCACTTGATTTAGATTCCAAACCTGGCTCCAGAGGATGTAAAGCTGTGCAGCTTCTCCTCACAAGCAGCAAAGCTCAGAGCCCCATTGTATTCCTCAAGTCTCCAAACATATTAAAAGAAAAAAATGAATAGTGATAAAAGAACAACAAGATGTTTAAGGGGCCTGGATTAGGGGCTTGTTAAAGTTACCTGGATTTTCTTGCCATTCCGAATCCTAAAGTGGACTCCATTCCACACTTCTCCATTGGAGGCCAGGACCCCGTTCTGATCCATTTGTATTTCTGTTAGAGGAGCCTGCTGACAGAAACAGTGAGAGGAAGCTGCTTTTCCTCCTTCCTGAATAGTTAATTGATAAAAAGCAAAGGCACAATGCCTCTTAGTGAGAGTATGCAAGAACTTGAGTTTCACAGAGCTCATCATTAGGCAAAAATAGAGATTAGAACTAAAACTGGGCAGAAAGTTTTAAAAAATGAAATTAATTAAATTATATGAAAGTCCCCCATGATATCCTTCTTGACAATCTGATGAAATGTGGGCTACTAGATGATACTACCATTAAGTGACTTTACAGCTGTTTGAAGAACGGTACTCAAAGAGTAGAGGTGTACACCAGGGACTCATGTCATTTTTTGTTTTTGTTTTTCATTTTTAGTTCTCATTATTTAAATCTTTAGTTTTTGTTTTCATAAATATAAAAAAATTGTTTTGGTTTTTGCTTTCATTTTCGATTTCCATTGGTTTCAATGAAAAACACATTTTCAGCTATAACATTTTTATTTTTCATTATATTTAGATGAAACTTGGGGAAATTGTACCTAGAATGGAATTCATTATGTCTACTAAATATCTGAATGACTGGATAAAGGAATTTCTCTCCTCTGCCCTCCTGCACGTCTGTCTTCTAGGGTTGGGCCCTGGGGGTGGGGACTCTGCTGCTGGGCTGCTCATTTGGCAGAGAGAGTGAATACCACCCAATTCCCTTCCTCTCCTCTCCCCTCCTGCAGGTATATCCTGTAGGTTTGGGCCATGGGGGCACCAGCCTGAAGAGCGACACCCAAAGGGCGTTGGCTGTTGGTCGGGCCGTTTGTGCAAGCTATGGTGGCCAGGACAGTCTACAAGTCACTCTTGGGCGATAGACCTTGATCCCTCGAAGGGGCTCGCCCCCCGAGATAAACGGACCCTCCTTTTGGGGAGTGGGGAGTGAGGACCTGGGGCCGGCCAGGACTTTCTGTCCAGGAGGGCTTTGGAGGTGGCACAGAGGCCATACACCCTTCAGGGCAGATGATCTCCCACAGCTCAACTCCCACAGCTGTCAACCCCACTGCTGGGATCCGGACCCTGCACCACCATTGGGGGCTGGGAGCCTGGTAGGCTCTCCTGAGCTGAACCCCCCCCCCCATGGGGACATTTTGTTGTCTTCCCCCCTCCATTGCAGGAGGGGTGGGGACAAGGTATGGGGCTCCTCCACCTCCTCTGGGGAGACTTCCAGCGGGAGGGGGTAAAGGTCATGGTGACTCGGCATTGTCACAGGCACACGCTGCAGGCCAGGTGCCTAAGGGTTATGCCAAAGGGTCCTTGGGTATGGTCCTTAGGTGAGGGCTGGGGGAAGCTGGCTAAGTGGTAGGGGTGGTCCATTTTATAGGTCAGTTTGACTAGGGTATATGGAGATGGAGGGGATGGGTGAGGACTGAGGGGAATATGACTCCTTCCCTAAATATGTAGGGGAGGGGGGGACTGGGTTGGGGAGGGTTGGGTATGTCCCCCTGGTGTGAAGGGGGGTTCGACCCAACAAGGGTGGTGTTTTTTGTCCTCCCTGTGAGAGGGAGGGACCGGGGGGGTGTTAGAGGAGGAAGGGTTTTTCCTTGGGGGTCCGGCGGGACAGCCACCAGGGGGTAGGGGACTGGGGTGGGTGTCCTCAGCCATTGGGGTCATGATGGGCTAGGGTAATTATGGTCCTTTGGGGAGGCAGAGAACAATGGTGAAAAGGGACAGGCATTTAATACCTGTCCCTTGCATAGGCTCCCAGGAAGATAATGCAGGGATCAAGATCAGGGGAGCCCCTGACCTGGGTCTGTTGCTGTTAAATGTGAGGTAAGTTGGTAATAACTCAGATAATTCAAGAGTTGATCTTGGATCAATCAGCCAATCTCGTGTGTATTACAGAGACCTGGCTGGACAATGAGTCAGGGCCAATACAGGCTGACCTTGTTCCACCCGAGTACTCTGTACAGCACCAGCCTAGATCAGAGGGGCGGGGAGGTGGTGTAGCTGTTGTTTTTAAGAGCACTTGGTCTGTGAGGTGGTATCCTGTGCAGATTATATTGGGCATGGAGGAGGTCCACCTTGTGATCGATTTGGCCAGAGACAACTTTGGGCTGCTGCTGATATACTGCTCAGTGCTCACCTACCTGTATGGAAGCATCCCTACACACTCTAGTGAAACTGGTATCAGAGGTGCTCTTGCAGTCCCCGAGGACCTTGGTGGTGGGGGACTTCAACATCCATGCTTATGCCAACCTTGGGGAGCAGAGCATGAGTTCATGGACACCATGACAGTGATGGGACTGCATGAGAAGGTAAGGTGCCCCACCCATGAGGGGGGACATACCCTTGACCTCATGTTCTGCATAGGCCTTGAGGCAGGAGATCCGGTGGTGGGTGATGTAGTAGTTTTACCCCTGTCATGGATGGATCATTACCTCCTCCAGAATGGTCTCCTGGCACGTATCTGCCCCTGGAAAGGTGTAGGACCAGGTCGCTGAGTCTGCCCCCGGAGACTTATGGAAACAGAAAGGTTCTGGAATGCTCTAGGAGAATTGCCTCCCAATCTTGATGATCGTTCATTCGATGACCTCATTGCCTTGTTGACTGAGGCCATTGACTGAACAACTCCCAGGAATCCACTCCCAGAATGCTGATGGTGGGGGTGGCCGTGGTTCATTGAGGATCTGCGCTGGACAAAGCAGGATGGGCGGCGGTTGGAGCACCGGTGGTGCCGGACTCACACTGAAGTTGACCGATTGCAGCATAAATCTATTTTAAGAGCATATGCTGTTGCAGTGCAGGCAGCAAAGAAAGACTTCTTTGCTGCCCTCATTGCATCTGGAAAGTCACATCCAGCAGAGCTTTTCTGGGTGCTGCAGAGGCTGGTCAGCCCGGCCTCTCTCTGCCTGGAACTAGAATCTTCCAGTGCCCACTGTGACATGTTTGCTGACTTTTTTTCTGATAAAATCGCTCAGATTCACCACGACTTCGATGCTGCATTTGCGACAGTGGGTGAATCAGAGATAGGGGAAGCCCCGCCATGTCTGTTGTTGTGAGATCAGTTTCAGTGGGTATCTCCCACTGACATGGTGGAGGTCCTTGGGACAGTTCTGGTCACCTGTTGTGAATTAGATCCGTGCCCATCCTGGCTGGTGAAGGCCAGCCAGGAGACATTAGGGCCATTGATGGCGGGGGTGGTCAATGCCTCCCTTAGGTTGGGCAGAGTGCCAAGCCATCTCAAAGAGGCAGTGGTGCGGCCTTTGCTCAAGAAGCCATCTTTGGACATTGACTTCCTGGCCAGCTATCGGCCACTCTCTAACCTTCCCTTTTTAGGGAAGGTTATTGAATGGGTGGTGGCTGGCAGTTACAGGGGCATCTGGACCGGGTCAGTTTTCTTGATCTCTCACAGTCTGGCTTTTGCCCTGGGTTTGGCATGGAGACTGCACTTGTGGCCTTGGTTGATGACCTATGTCGTGAATTGGATCAGGGCAGATCATCTAATTTGATCATATTTGATCTGTCCATGGCATTTGATACTGTTGATCACGACATGTTGGTGACAAGGCTGTGAGACCAGGCCAGGGTGAGTGGGTTTGCTCTTGAATGGTTCCGTTCATTCCTGGATGGGAGAACTCAGCAGGTGGTTCTTGGGGAATGTAGGTCATCTCCCCGGAATGTCACATGTGGAGTCCCACAGGGTTCTATTCTGTCCCCTCTCCTGTTCAATGTGTATATTCTTTGCCTATTATTGTGAAAAAAATTACACTCAAGTTATTTTTGGGTGGATTTCTACCCCAAGCTGATTTTGGCCTGGGGATTGAAAGTGTGCAATAAAATGAAACTTTTTTTACAGTAGCCACACAATCTATACCAAGAACACACACACAGACATTATAGAGTCTGTTTTATGAGAAATACCAGCTCCACGCATGAATAAATAACACTACTCGTATTTCTTTGCAAAAACAGTATTGTTTAATTCAAACTACACAAAATGGTTTTTATGAACTTTAACTATCTATAGAAGTCTGAACTGGCATTAAAAATGTTGATTTGGCTGATTTTAAGCTGGTGTGGACATCCACCCAAAAATGCATTGGAATTCCACCCCTATAGGAAAATTGACGCTGGGGTGATTTTTACCCCAGGCATTGTTTGTGTGTGTTTTTTATTATAGAAGACAAACGGTAAGAGCTAGCTAGATGAAATTTGAGTATGTTATGCCCAGAGGTGCTGGTAACAATGTCATAAAATCTCAAACTTGTAGCACCACGAATTACCTGTTAATGTTTTTTTCCACCTGTGGATTTCTACCCCAAGCTGATTTTGGCCTGGGGATTGAAAGTGTGCAATAAAATGTAACTTTTTTTACAGTAGCTACACAATCTATGCCCAGCACACACATACAGACATTATAGAGTCTGTTTTATGAGAAATACCAGTTCCACACATGAATAAACAACAACCAAGACTACACGTTTTTCTTTGCAAATTCCAGACTGTGAAAACACAAACAAAACAGCCTTGATTACTGGGGGTAGTTCACTCAGAAAGGTGAAAGCCAAACCCTCACCTGCTGGATCATACCATCCATCCTCAACACCCCCCCCACTGCCTCACTTCTATCCCCCCCCCGCAAGCTCTTCCAGCCAGCCCTTCAGTGCCTCCACTCACCCCTGTGCCTCAGGGCCCCCAAGAGCCAGTCCCCCCTTGACTCACTTCTATCCCCCCCACAAGCTCTTCCAGCCAGCCCTTCAGTGCCTCCACTCACCCCTGTGCCTCAGGGCCCCCAAGAGCCAGTCCCCCCCTGCCTCAGTTCTATCCCCCCCTGCAAGCTCTTCCAACCGGACCCTCAGTGTCTCCACTCACTCCTGTGCCTCAGGGCCCCCAAGAGCCAGCCCCCCCCACTGCCTCACTTCTATCCCCCCTGCAAGCTCTTCCAGCCAGCCCCACCAGTGCCTACACTCACCCCTGTGCCTCAGGGCCCCCCAAGATAAGATACTTACTGTAGAAGGTTGATTCATTGCTGCATTGCAAGGTGATATGTCTAGATGGCTGGATGCCTGCCTGCAGGAAGGTGCTTTTCTCCAGAAGAATCTGTGTCTTGCAGTGATGGCTATCTGCACCCTGCTGTGCACTTTTATAGCAAGTTAGCTTTCAGTTCCCTGATGTCTGGTGTCACCTAATAGGGGCTCTTACAAAGAGACAGAAACCTTTGAGGCTAGGTGAGATAAGAAAGCTGATACCTTGGAGGGTACTTGAGATTAGAAACTTGTATAACAAAGAAACTGGTATCTAGGAGCCTAGCAAACAAAGAGACAGAAACCCTTGAGGCTATGTGAGAAAGGCAGCTTTGCAGATGGAGTGAGTGAGCAAATGAAAAGTCTTTCATGGCTACTTTTTCTATTAGACAGTAGTGAAAACATTGTGAGATGTTCATTGCAGTGAAGGGGTTAATTTTCATTGCTGCTGTCAGTCTAAAGTGACCTTGCCTTCCATGTCATCTTAAAGTCTGAACTGGCCTTGAAAAGTGTTGATTTGGATGCTTTTAAGCTGGGGTGGAAATCCATCCCAATTGAACTGCATTGGCTGGGGTTGAAATTCGACCCCAAAGGAAAACTCCATTGACGCTGAGGTTATTTTTTCACCCCAGGCCCTTTTTTGAGGTTTTTTTTAATTATAGAAGACAAACGGTAAGAGATATCTGGATGACATTTGAGTATGTTATGCCCAGAAGTGCTGGTGACAATGTCCTAAAATCTCAAACTTGTAGAGTCATGACTTACCATATTTTTTCATGTTTTTTCCACCGGGGGATGGAAAACAACCCCACGATGAAAGTCAAAGGATATGCAACCTTTGGGTGAAGTCATGAGAGGGTTCGGTGTATGATGTTATCAGTACGCCAATGGTACACAACTCTACCTTCCAGAGACCCAGACCCGGCAGTCTCAGTGCTTACCCGGTGCTTGGCAGCTGTGGGGGACTGGATGAGGACGAGCCATCTGAGGCTGAATCCCAACAAGATGGAGGTGATGATGGTGGGCAGGGCTGAGGGGGGGGGTTGACTCCCTTCATTGACGGAGTCTGCCCCTCTTTGGCCACTCAAGTTCGTAGTCTGAGGGTGCTCCTTGACCCACAGCTCCACCTGCATTGTCAGGTGGAGGCTGTGGCAAGGGGAACATTTTGCCAATTACATCTGGTGCGACAGCTGCGGCTGTATGTCTCAGACTTGGATATGGCCACCATCATCCATGCGTTCATTACCTCTTGACTTGACTACTGTAACGCACTCTACATGGGGAGGCCCTTGAGGATGGTCCGGAGGCTGCAGCTGGTGCAGAATGCGGTGGCTCAGCTCCTAATGTGGACGGGCCAACGCAACCACATTACACCTGTGCTCCTTACTCTGCACTGGCTGCCTATTGTCTTCCAGGCCCTAATCAAGGTGTTGGTGATGACCTATAAAGCCCTAAATGGCTTGGTTCCTGATTATCTGTGAGACCGCCTCAAGCCCCTGGTTACTTCACAGCCCTTGCGGTCGACCGGGGGCACCCAGCTCAAATTCCCCTGGGTATCCAGGGTGGCAATGGTGGAGAGGACATTCTTGGTGGGCACACCTTAGCTGTGGAACTCCCTCCCAATGGAGGCCTGTCTATCCCCAGACCTCTCCTCTTTCCAAAGAGATTGTAAGACCTGGTTGTTCCTCTGGACCTTCTGGGAGGGGGGTGGGCAGGGTGAGGGTATTGTGGGGGAGGTTTTTATGCCTTTGAGCTTTTCTGTTTTTGGTATTTAAAATATTTAAAATATTTTATTTATTTATTTATTTTCTAAATTTATGCCCCGCCCCTCCTGAAAACAGCTTAGAGTGGCTTCCAACAACAATAAAAAATACATATAAAACAAATATAAAACAGTTTAAAATACATCAAAAACAATTTAAGTGTTTAAAACAGGGCCCTGGGATACAATACAACATTAAAAAAATAAGCATGGTAGGGGAGATTAAAAAAAAACCCTAACCCAACCCCCACCCCACCCCAAACGCCTGGGCGAACAGCCAGGTTTTACAACACTGCCGGAATGTCAATAGGCTTGGAACTAGGCAAGCTTCCTCCAGAAAAAAGTTCCAAAGGCGCGGCCCAGCCACCGAGAATGCCCTCTCCATTGTGGTCCCCTGCTTTACGCTGACCACAGGAGCCGCTCTGGAGCGCGGAGGGCGAAGCGGTCCCTGAGGTACAAGGGGCCCAGACCGTGAAGTGCCTTATAGATCAACACCAAAACCTTGAACCTAGCTCGGCACGCTATTGGCAACCAGTGCAGAGTCTGGAGCACAGGTGTAATGTGCTCCCGACGACCCGTCCCTGTAAGGAGACGGACCGCCGCATTCTGCACTAGCTGCAGCCTCCGAAGCAGGAACAAGGGAAGCCAGAACCAATGGACTCAAATTACAAAAAAGCAGATTTTGACTAAACATTAGGAAGACATTCCTAATGGTAAGAGCTGGTCGACAGTGAAGCAGACTGCCTAGGGCGGTGGTGGGTTCTCCTTCAGTGGAGGTTTTCAAACAGGATGGATGCCCATCTGTCAGGGATGCTGTAGCTGTGGATTTCCTGAACTGAACAGCGGGTTGGACTAGATGACCTCTGAGGTATCTTCCATCTCTAAGGTTCTATTATTCTATGGTTCTATTATTCTAGTTGGGAAAACCATTGGCTTATTCATTCCTGTCCCTTTCTCTCCACATATTCTAGGATGTGGGTGAAAAGAGAGATACACCTTAACTCTGCTTTAACATCACTTTATTTCTTATGCATGTTGCAGGGTTGCATGGTGCACCAATAAAGCCCTGTAACATGCATAAGAAATGTTAAAGTGTATTAAAGCAGAATTAAGATGCATATCTCTTCATCCTGTGTGAAAGATCATCCTGTCTTTTCTCAGGAAGACTTGTTGGAGGAAAGAAGAATGCTTCCTGTCTGCTAGTGCCAGTAGGGAAGTAACAAGTGTTGGTGGCCTCTCCTGTATTTCCATTTATGACGACTTCATTTATTCTTAGGAGCTTCTCATATTTTGTACGTTTGTTCCTAAACCCATATTTTGAGATATATCCTAAGCATATTGTGGTTTTACAAATGTGATGCACTCTTGGTCTTAAATAAAATGGAAACAAATGAAGAAAATTATAGGATTTGAGAGATGTTGAATTTGAACCTGGGAAATTAAGATTCAAATTCTGTCTAAGCCATGAACTCACAGACTGGCCCTGGACAAGTTGCTCTTATTTAGCTTATTTTCCCCATCAGTACATAGGAATAATAATGACCTACCACATAGGGTTGTTGTCAGGGTGAGCCAGATAAAGATTGTAAAGCTCTTCAATCACTGATTGTGCTATTTAAGCAATATATAGGTTTTCTTAAAAATGGGCATGGCTGGGGGCATGTCCATGATTCCTGAGCGGAACAATCATGGACTGCCCACCCAGGTGGGGTGAATGGGGAGCGATTCAAAAAGGCACTCAGGAAGTTAAACTCATGGCCCCTACCCTCCCATCTCTCCATCCACCAGGCCCGATCACAGTTCAAATGGCCAGCCATTCCACTGGCCAGGCCAAGAACTGCCGAGTCCCCACATCAACATGCCCCCACCACATGACATGAAAACATGGTGGTTCATGGGCAAGTGAAGCCGCTGCAGACACTGCTGCCCACCCTCAGCAGGAATCCCGGAGAGTGGGAGAGGAGGGACAGGGGAAGGTAGACCCATGCAGCCGCTGCAGTGCTCAGAGCTGGCCTCCAGAAAGACAAGGGCATCAGGTGACAACACATGAAACCCTAGGGCATGGTTCACAACCCATGGACAACTCAAGAACACAAGGGGGACATTAATGCATCAGGGAGACCAATGGGACAGCAGCTGAAATAGACAAGCACCAACCCACCTTCACCCCACTCCCTGCCCGGCTGACAATCCTGTTCCAAACACACACTCCACACAGCACAGAGTCCAAGTCAAACAGCAGCAGTTCATGGGGCCACGTTCTAAGGAGGAACTCGGCTGCTGGGGTGGGGGCCATGAACTACGTGCTTCAAACAGGAGTACTCACACAGGTGGCTCACAGTGTGATGTTGAAGGAATTCTTCTTTTTTGGCTACCCACGGGGGAAAGATGGCAAGACCTACCCTCCATCTACTTAGATTATAAACTAATTCCCCAGGCCCTCTATGAGGTGGAGCCATGGGGGTTTGTGGCTGCACTCTTGGAGGTGGTTCAAAACAAGATTCTTAGATGGATTTAGGGGGTACCCACTTATACCCCGGTGCATTTTATGAGGGCAGAAACAGGTATTTTACCTGTGATAGCTAGGGCTCAAGTTTCCATCTGCAACTTTTGGGTGAGATTAATGACTATGCCCAAAGAGAGCCTTCCATATGCCTGCTGGGAGGAACAAGAAGGTCTTAAGATCAGGATTACATGGAGAACGCGCTTTATCGATATCTTGAGTAATATTGGATTCTCCCTTGAGGTATTGAGTGGACTCCCTGTTGGGTAATTGAAAAAGCTCCATGGACTGCGAATAATAGATATTCATAAACAACAAGGTATTGCGCAAATTGCTGTATCGGCAGTCGCCCCCCAGTATGGGAAGTTTAAATCTGTATATCAATTGGAACCATATTTATGTTTTATATCCAGCTTTATTTTGAGGAAAGCGCTTAGGTTAGAATAAGTTTCAGCTTATGGCCTCGAGAGTCCTAGATGGGCAGTTGAGAGGAATCCCATATGCCCCAAGGTTTTGACTAGTCAGCATGTGGAGGATTTGGGTCACTATCTTTTTGATTGTGTGCTGACTTCAGACATCCAACAACAATTTAGGAGGGTGTTGGCACTTGAGTCCCGTGGGTGGAACCAGGAGCAAAGGTTTGAATACATCCTGGCATACCCAAAAGTAAGAATAATGTATACGGTTGCAAATTTTCTTTTTCTCTTGTGTAAAAGAAGGAGGTTGGAATGGGTGGGGTCCTACGGGGGGGAAGGGCTTGACTTCTTCTTTCAAGGCGAAGATTGCCATCTCTGCTGCATCAGGCACCCTGGTCAGGTAGGGACCCCCAGCTGGGGACTTAGGCAACCGCAGCTCATGCATGCATTCTTCAAAGTCCTCCTGCTGTCTCCGGTAACCACGGGCTCTCAGCAGGACAGTGGCAAAGGTCATGGGCATGGAGGGACCCCCTCCAAAAAAGGGAGTCCCCCTTCCAGCAGGTACAGTCAGAACTCAGGCAGATGACAAATGTCCTGCAAAGCAGCACTCTCAATTGTTTCCCATGGTAGCAGCATACCCACCAGGGGCCCAAGCGCAGCGGGCCCCAGAACACGGAACCCAAACTCACTTGCTCTCTGCTGGCAATCATGGCTGCACATGCGCTACATTGCAGAAAGCAGTAGCCATCATGCATGGACAAGGCATTCACCAGCAGCAGTTGAATATCATTCCTAAGCCACAGTTCACTCATAGTCATGGTTGCACAGTCATCCCACAATGTAGTACCCCCTCTGCCCCCCCCCCACTGCATGATGGTGACCTATGGACCCGGGACATGGCAGATTTATTTATTTATTTATTTATATATATATATATATATATATATATATATGGTATATGGAGGAGCTGCAGCAGATGCAGTGGGAAGGGTGGTAGTTAGAGCAATGGCGATGTGACTCGCATGCTGAAGTTGACCGATTGCGGCATAGGGTCTGGTTACGTATCTATGCTATTGTGGTGCAGACAGCAAAGGAGGTTTTCTTTGCTGCCCTCATTGTGTCCGCTAAGTCCCGCCCAGTTGAGCTGTTCTGGGTGGTGAGGGGGCTGGTCAGTTTGGCCTCTCTCCACCTGGACTTAGAATCATCAAATGCTCACTCTGATTTGTTTGTGGACTTTTTTTGCAGATAAAATTGCTCAAATTCACCACAGTTTTGCTGCAACTTTTTTTGCAGTGGGTGGGTCAGAGGGAATAGAAGCCCCTTCTTATCCTGTTTTTTTGTGGGATGAGTTTCAGGTTGTGTCATTCTCGGATGCGGGGGTGCTCTTGGGATTGTTCGAGCTGCTTATTGTGAATTAGATCCATGCCCATCCTGTCTGGTTAAGGCTAGCTGGGACACATTGGAGCCATTGCTGGCAGGGATAGTCAAAGCCTCCCTTGGGGAGGGCAGGGTGCTGGACTGCCTCAAGAAGGCTGTGGTGCGGCCCCTGCTCAAGAAGTCATCTTTGGATGTTGACATCCCTGGCCAGCTATCGGCTGGTCTCTAACCTTCCCTTTTTAGGGAAGGTTATTGAATGGTTGGTGGCTCAGCAACTTCAGGAGCATTTGGACCAGGTCAGTTTTCTTGATCCCTTACAGTCTGGGTTTTGTCTTGGTTATGGAGTGGAGACTGTGTTTGTGGCCTTGGTCAATGACCTCTCCCGTGAGTTGGACCAGGGTCGTTCAACCCTGTTAATTATGTTAGATCTCTGAGCTGAATTTGATACCATTGATCATGAATTGTTGGTGACTCAGCTGTGGGACCGGGCAGGGATTAATGGGACTGTTCTTGAATGGTTCCACTCTTTCCTGGCTGGGAGAACCCAGCATGTGGTGCTGGGGGAGTTCTCATCTTCCCCCCGGGGCCTCATGTGTGGGGTTCCACAGGGTTCCATTCTATCCCCTCTCTTGATCAATGTGTATATGCAGCCTTTGGGGGAGATTGTCAGGGAGTTTGGGGTGAGGTGTCATCAATATGCTGATGACACCCAGCTACATCTCTCATTTTCATCTGACTCCGGCCCGGCAGTCTCAGTGCTTACCCAGTGTGTGTCAGCTGTGGAGGATTGGATGAGGATGAGCCGCCTTAAATTAAATCCTGACAAGACAGTTGATGGTTGTGGGGAAAGCCAAGGGAGTGATGGCCCCCATCATTGATGGGTTCTGTCCTCACCTGGTTTCTCAGGCCTGGAATCTGGGAGTGCTCCTGTACCTGCAGCTCCACCTGGATGCCCAGGAGGTGGCTGTGGCAAAGGGGGCATTTCGCCAGTTACATCTGGTGCGTCAGCTTAGGCCGTATGTCTCGGACTCTGATCTGGCCACAATCATCCATGCTTTTATTACCTCAAGACTGGATTACTGTAAAGCACTCTACATGGGGCTACCCTTGGTGGTGGTTCGGAAGCTGCAGCTGGTGCAGAATGCGGTGGTCCATCTCCTGACTGGGACGGGTCGACGCAAGCACATTACACCGGTGCTTCACTCTTTGCACTGGCTACCAATAGTTTTCCGGGGCCAATTCAAGGTGTTGGTGTTGACCTTTAAGGCTCTAAATGCCTTGGGCCCACCTATCTGCAGGACCGCCTCACCCTCTGGGTCCTGGATTGGCCCCTGCGGTCGGCTGGAGGTGGCCTCCTCAGGGTCCCCCAGGTTTCCTGAGTGTCTACCACGAGGAGGGTGTTTTCTGTGGCTGTGCTACAGTTGTGCAACTCCCTCCCATTGGAGGTCTGATTGATTACCGACCTCCCCTCTTTCTGCAGACAATGTAAGATATCGTTGTTCCGCCGAGCCTTTATCGCGGGAGATGGGGTGGGTGGGTATGGTTTTTTAAAAACTGTTTTAATTGTAGTTTCATGATTATGTATTTTTCATATGTTTTTAAAATGTTGTTAGTCACCCTGAGATGCCTGAGGCTGGAGGGGGCAGCATATAAGTTTTAATATAAATAAATAAATATAAAATACAAGTGCAAAATAAACAAGTAAACCCCCACAAAACTAAAAACACCCCATCACTCTGCCCACAATCTATCTTTGCCCATGGATGCTTGGCCAAATCAAAAGGTCTGACACTGCCTCTGGAAGACATTCAAACCAGGGCTCAGGCGAGCCTCCAAGGGAAGAGAGTTCCAAAGCTGTGTGGAAGCCACCGAGAATGCTTCTCTGTGGGCCAAAGTTGTATGACACTGGGCCAATGATGGAACATGCAAGAGGGCACCCCTGGCAGATCTTAAGGGCCATAGAGGGACAAAAGGACAAAGACGGTCATTCAGATATGCAGGGCTCAAGCCATTTAGGACTTTAAAGGTTGAAACATGTAAAATCCATGCCCCATGGAATGGGAGGCAAAATGATCACACCAGGCACCTGCAACCTGATATAGCCATGCCCCAAGGCCACCAGATAACTGAACCACAGAGGAATTCTGGGAGGCCTCACCACAGAAACCTTATTGTACACAGTAACCTTGGCCCATTGGTCAGATGGAAACACCCAGCCAAGTAAGGGGGTGGAGGCATGTGGCCACAGGTATAGGCATGAGAACCCCCTCCCCAGCTAAGGAGAGAACAGCAAGCATAGCTGTTCAGCGGAACAGCAAGGGACATCATGGCTGCTTTCAGCTATCATCTTCCTCTCCCTGTGTGACTGATCCATAGGGCACCAGCATCGCCCCCTGATCTCCTACTTACTTACCTGGTTGTCACTGGTTCTGTCCTCCGTGGCGGTTGATCTCTGCCATATTGTGTGGTCAGGGAAGACATGAGATCGGATCCACCACAAGTTGGATCTTGCTCTCATGTCCTTTAAGGGGTCCTAGTTGAGGTTTGGATGGGACCAGAGGGGCAGGTCAGGAGTGTCCACTGTGCCACTCTAGCCATCACAGAACCTTTTCTCCATGGTGCTAGTAAACTGGTCCCCTGCGTGGGTTGAGGCCCCATTCACATAGCCCCATGCACAAATTTGCCTGTCCCCACATGGAGCATCCCAGCTGTTTCTCTGCTGCTCCATGAGTGACCATGGGTGCGTAGTGCATGGGTCATGGGTGTGTTCACCCCCCACAGCACCTTCAGAGCGGAGCTTGGGTGGGAGGGGATGGGTGGACCTGTATGGCAGTGTCTCGTCTAAAAATGGCCAATGACTCTGCAAAAGGGCTAGCTGAGTCACAAACAAGGGGCAGTGGGCTCCTACCTTTTTTCCGTCCCTTCCTTTCTCCCACACTGAAATGTTTTGCTGGCTGGTCCTGCTAACATTGCACTACGGAAAAGTAATTTTGTAGCATCAAAGAACTGAGTGGTTTATCTTTGAGTAGCCTGTGAGACTCTAGCGGAGCTCTTTATATTTATTGGTAGATGTTCATCAAGATGGCCACTTATTGAACCAGCTTTGGATTTCCCTTCTCTGGAGGTTTGTCAAAGTGTAAGATCTTATTTGGCCAGGTATTTGGCAGACAGGGATAGGTTTTGGAAGGCTCTTTTTAAATGGAGAATTTGTATTTATGCAGTTTGGGTTTTTTAATTGGTTTTATGTGTGTTATGTTATTTGCCCTGAGCCTTTAAGGAATGATGGGCTATAAATTGAAATAGAAATAAATATTTGGGCCTATTTTGTTTCTTCATATTTGTGAACTCACCTGCATCTATCCGGTTTCCACACACTGTTCTTCTCATATTTGAAACAAATACATCAGATATCTGTTTTAGTTACTTTGTGTTTACTGTGTTGGTCTGAATTTTCCAGAAGCTCTCATATAACAATTTGCTCTGTGCGATATGAGTGGGTAAAAGTCTTAAGATGCTACCTACGCCCCTGATTAACGACTGTGCTCCTTCAGTTTTCGGCACTGTCACTGCATTGATTTCAGTGGAGTTACACCGGCATAAACCATGAGTGAGGCAGTGATGAAGTAGTCTGCTTTTACTGACCTTGCTCCTATCTGGAAAAAGTCTGCTCCTAATATGCATCTCCTGTCACTGCCATAAATGAGATGAATAAGCCTAAGTAGAAAGAAACGGACTTGGTGCAATGTTAAATGTGAGCATTACAATTTCTTTTAACTCACATCCATCATTTTCAAACTGGCACTGACTTCTTTACTTGTTTTCATCCCAGACATAAGCGCTCCATTAAGTTCGAGATCACATTGGAAATACACCTCAATTAATTTAAAGCATGATTAGAACATTGCAGTTCTAAAATAGTCTCAGAAAGCCAAGGCATTTGGAATTAAAGTTTTCACAAACATCTTAGATTCCCGAACCCATGTTTCCTTAATAGGAGTACTCAGTTCAGCAGCAGCAGTTACAACTTTAAGTGCTTTCGCATGGTCACACCATCAACTACATGGCAATAAGCAATCAACACCAACCAGACATTTTAGGCCACAACCTTCAAAGCACTTACTCCAGCATAGTCTTTATCCCACTATCAATACTGTGGAATACATGATTTGAGAGCTGTGGCCTTTGTGTAGGTTGGTTGTGTCTATTGCCCTTTTCAAATGGGCTGGCGGTGCGGGGGGGATGGGCGACTGGTGCGTGGCGCATGTGCGGCTCATTGCATGGACGCACACCCATCTCCACCCACCTCCACTGATCTCCACACATGGAGGCATCCCCATTTTCTCCAATGCCTCCATGTGTGGGGTATCAGTGGAGATGGGTGGAACATGGGAATGCACCCCGACCTACCCATCCCCAATGGCAGTTTCACAGACACTCCCCTTCACCCACGTGGGTAAGGGGGGTGTCTCATGTGAAAAGGGCCTATCACTTATATTTTAAAAGGTAGGTGTGTGTGGGAGGAGGGAGAGAATCTATAGGTTTAAAGATGCTATGGTTGGGGAGGACTGATGTGCTTATCGAGTCTGACCTGTATAAAATAGACCAGAGTTTAACCCAATAATTCTTACATTAAGTCCAATAACTAGAATTGCATTCTATGATTTGTCCTCTTGTAAAACAGTAAAAAGGAGGGGTGATACCTTTTCCTTTACTTCCTCTCTTGTTCCCCTTTACTGTATGAGAGTAACGTCATTGCTGCTGATCAAAAGAGTGGTACCATCCTCATGATCTCCTTGTTGATGATGGGACATATAAGGAAGTAACTCAAGGATTAGTTGGACCTTTGGCAGCTTGTTGTACTAGTGATACCAGAAGAGTAGTTTGGTTGAAGAAAGGCAACTAGATCCTTAGTTCATGTAAACTGATCTTGTCCATTAAAGAATTAGTGGTGCTGCTATCATATGGCCCAATTGACAGTACTTCTGCTTCTCAACATTACAGGCAATGTCCTATAAACAGGAGAGAAAGAGAATTGCTGTTGATTGAGCAGATATGCTGGTGATACTATTCATCCTAACTGCATGTTCACCACAATAACAGTGCATCTACCCTGGCCCTTCCCATGGACTCTCCCTAAAAAAAATTCTTCTTGTGTCTCAGATCTTAACCCTTGGAGCCAACAGGCCTCTTTGCCTGCTTAAAGCTGAAAGTCAAGTTGGACTGAGGACATACATTTCACCATACAAGATATGTGGTTTTATTTAGTCATTATACATTCTTATTACCCTGCCACATCCTGCCATAGGTAGTCCAGGGTGCCTTACAATATAGAAATAAAAACAGAAAAAACAATAAAATTCAACATCAATTTTAAAACAATCAATACCAAGGATAAAATCCCCTCCGCGCTTCCCATCCACCCTAATCACCCACCCTCATCCTCCTCCCTCACCAAACACCTGATGAAACAGCCAGGTCTTACATTTCTTCCAAAAGGAGCGAAGATCTGGGGACAAGAGGACGTCTGCTGGGAGAGAGTTCCATAGCTTTGGAGCAGCCACCGAGAATGCCCTCTCCATCGTCACCACCTGATGTATATGGGGGACTTGGAGGTGGGTGCTGCCGGTCAACTGCAGGGGCCAATCTAGAACCCCAGGGGGTGAGGCGATCCTGCAGGTAGGTGGGACCCAGACAGGCCCAGATTTACTTATGATATAGTAAATGAAATGATCAGTTGCAATTAAACTTGCATTCATGACACAAACAGTTGATGGACAAATCGACACAAGTGACCTTGGTCGATGATCTGTGCCTTGGGATGGACAAGGGGAATTCTACCCGGTTGATCTTGTTAGATCTTTCAGTGACCTTTGATACCGTTAATCATGAGGTGTTATTAACATGACTACAGAACATGGCAGGGGTAAATGGGACAGCTCTTGAGTGGTTCCACTCCTTCCTGTCGAGAAGGTCACAGAGACTGGTGATGGGCAATTCCTCATCGTCCTCTTGGGGTCCCACGGGGTTCTATTCTGTCTCCCCTCTTGTTCAATGTGTATATGAGGCCACTGGGTGGTCCCAGCAGGTGATGATAGACAATTGCTCTTCATCCCCATAGGACCTCCCTTGTGGGGTCCCACAGGGTTCTATTCCATCTCCCCTCTTGTTCAATGTGTATCTGAGGCTGTTGGGTGGGTAAGGTCATTCGGAGGTTTGGGTGAGGTGTCATCAATATGCTGATGACACTCAGCTCTATCTCTCTTTTTCATCCAACCCAGGTCCTGCAGTCTCAGTGCTTACCCAATACCTGGCTGTTGTCGGGGACAGGGTGAGCCAATTGACGCTGAATCATGACAAGTCTGAAGTGATGATGTCTGGTCGGTCTTGTGACTTCAAGGGGATTGGGACACCTGTTGTTGATGGAGTCCAGCCCTCTCTGGTCTATCAGGTTCTCAGTCTTGGAGTGCTTTTGGATTCCTCACTGTGCCTGGAACATAAGTTGGAAGCAGTGACCAAGAGTGTTTTTAATCAAATCCATCTGGTAAGGAGACTGCAGTCTTTTCTTTCAGACTCAGATTTTGCCACTATCATTCACGTTTTCATCAACCTGAGGCTAGATTACTGCAATGCACTCTATGTGGAGCTGCCCTTGATGAGTTTTCAGAAGCTGTAGCTGCTGCAGAACGCAGAAGCTCAGCTCCTTTTAGGTAGAAGTCACAAGGAGCACATTACGCCAGTGCTCTTATGTCTGCACTGGCTATTTTCCAGGCACAATTCAAGGTGCTGGCCTTGAACTTTAAAGCCCTGAAAAGTCTGGGTTCCATTTATGTGAAAGACTGCTTGCTCCACTATGTCCTATGGTTGCCCCTACAGTCGGCCTGGAGCACTCTCTTGCAGGTTCCACCTTGCAGGGTGCACAGGAGGGCATTCTTGGTCACTGCCCCAGTTTTGTGGACCTCCCTTCCACAGGAGGTTCATTTGAGCATGAGTGTAAGCATCTTCCAGAGGTGGTGCAAAACTCTTGTATTTGAAAAACATTTGGCGGGCAGGGATAGATGCTGGTTGGGTTTTTGGGTAGGGCTGAGGGGGAGGGTGGAAGTTTTTATTGCATGCATTTTATTGTTATTGTTTTATGGATTGTAAACTGCCCTGAGCCTTTGCAGAAAGGGTAGCATATAAATTTGAACAAATAAATAAAATAAAAATAAGTAAATCTTTGGTCTCCTGCCATTTATTACATCACCTTTGTATTTCCTGATCCCTGGGGCTGCCCACACTATTTGACCTGCAATGTGAATCAAAAATGCTTTTAAACAGAGCAGATCCAAAGATATAACAAATACAATTTGGCTGCTATAATTAGACTCCCCCCTCCCCACCCACCCAGTGGCTGAAATAACTGAAACATATAATGGAATAAACAAATAAACTGAAATGCCGGAAGTGAAATACCAAAATGCAAAAAATAACTCTAATATCCAACTGCAATATCCAAAATAACTGTAATATCCAAAAGAACAGATATAACAATCTCCCTTTGGGGGATTAAATGTAATTTGGATAATCAGAGGACTCATGACTACAGTACTGGCTACTTGTTTCATCTCCAGTGGAGAGGAATAGATGCTGATGCTACTATAAGGCAGATGAAGTGGATGAACTTAACAGATATTCAGGAAATATTGGGTAAAATCCTGTTTCCCTAGAAATTGAAGGAAACACTCCCTTTGAAATCCAATTTTACCCTTTCTGGCTATCTGACACTCAGAGATATGCTGCAACATCTTCTCAGCAAATGGCACCCTGTCCATGTCACAATCAAGTCTTTTGCTATGGTGTTGTCTCTATTTATTGTACAGGTTGTGGACCTGAGCCTACAATCATGGCACGTACACAGCTCCCATTGAGGTTTGACTTCATTACTCATACCTGCAGCTTGTAGGATGAAACCTCTAACCAAAACATTTGTTTGTGGATATCCTCTGTCCTTATTATCAGCTGTTTAACGTGTCATCTAGATTTTAATTTTCAGCTCATTTTGCAAAAGACGACAACCACGACAAGATTTCAAGGAGAGGCTTTTAGTGCGGTTAAGTGAGCAATCAATTGTGCAGGTTCCTATCAATCATATTGTCATCCTAAGCAGTCAAAACCAACTCTCTCCCTAAACTTTTAAATATTTTGTTTGGCTGGCTAGTAGCCATTACATTTCTTTCTCACATGTGACAGATGCCCTGAACAAGGGAGATTGAGAAAGACTATCAAGTCAACTGTCAGAATATTAAAAAGGTCATAGGAGCACAATTTATAACCATCATTTGCAGGTTATATGAGGCATTAAAAATTGGACTCTATATTCTGATGACAATGGCTGCATTGCGTTGAAGAAATAGCATAGCTGAAATCCAGTCTCATGGTAATAAAGGTAAAAAAAGTAAGGCAGTGGGAAAGCTCACTAAAGTGGGGAAAACGTGTAATTGGCAATGCAAACTTTGTAACATTCTCCCTCCACTTTGTAACTGTTTCCCTATTTCTCTCTCCCATTTCACTAAAAGGAAGACACCTGATGTGAAAAGTGATTGTCTGCCTACATCTCTTTGCAGGATCCAGGCTTTCAGAAACACAGGTTTTATTATTATTTATAATTTCTATAGCATGTTTAACATTCACAATGCTTTACAGTCATTAACAACTTTGTGAAGTAGGTCGTTATTATTCCCATTCTAGAGATGGGAAACCAAAGCTGAAAGATAGGGTTTTTTCAGACAGATGGGCTGCCCTGGTGCTCCACTTCAACCCCAGGTTTCCTATCCATCTAAAGGCAGCCCTTGCTAAATGCTGAGCACAAAGAGCAGGGGGGCAGCCCAGTCAGTGGTGCTCTGGAACATCCTGGAGCACCGCCGGTGGGATGCACCTGTCAAATCCTGGGCACCAGTCGGAAGTGAAGCTGATATCCATCTTAGGGGTGTACAATTCATTGAAATTATTATGATAACAAAAATTTAATTTCTGCTTTTCTTTTTTGTTATTGTAATAATAATAATAATAATAATAATAATAATAATAATAATTAATGAAAACAGAAAATAAAAATAATGTTTGTTTTTGAAATGATGGTAAACACTGAAAAATGTATTTCTGGCTATAACATTGTTGTTTCTTATTCAATTATAATGAAACTTAGGTAAATTGTACCCCCTGCCCCCACCCAACACCCTGGAGGAAATTAAGTGTACCCAAATTCTGAAGGTTTGGATAAAGGGAATAGTCACAGCACAGAATGAGAGTATTTGGTTGACATTTCTGATGGCCAATTGGCATCACAAACAGATCTTATACCACAGTGAAACTGAAGAGAATATTTGGCATAGGCTCGTTCTCTGCGTATGCTGTGCAGGCTTATAAAATTGGGACCCTTTGTCACATCTTTCTGATATTTAGCAGATATCCTAAAGGTGTGAGATACAGCCCTACCAAATTTCATGTTACAGTCAGACATACAATGATAAGGTACCACCTTATACCACCAGGACCGTTTATCCAATCCTTCTGAAAGTTGGCACAGATAGTAAACAAGGGGAGGGGTATAATATTTCCAAGTTTCATCCACGTTAGATGGAAGAAAAACAAGTTACAGCCAGGAATGTATATGCAGATTTTTGCAACAGAACACACTTCAGCATTGGATTTCTTTATCCAAACTTTAAAATTGGGTACACATAATGCCTTCTACTGGAGGTACAATCCTTCTAAGTTCCATCCAAATATAATGAAAAACAAAAAAAGGTTATAGCCGTAAATATGTTTTCCATTTAAACCAATGGAAATAGAAAATGAAATCAAAAACGAAAATGAAATGTTGATATTTACAAAAATGAAAATGAACAATTTAAATAACGAATATGAAAAATGAAAGCAAAAAATAACATGGGTCCCTGGTACACACCTCTACTCCATCTGCAGCTCCACTTCCAGACATCTGTTGACTCACACAGCACCATAGAGTTGTCAGTACCTGCCTAGAGTGCCAGGTAATTGCCAGCAACTCTATGGTGTGTGTTGAGGGGGGGGACTCTGCAGGCCAACTGTGGCCCAGGGAACCTTCTGGGTCTGTCAGAAGAGGATCCAGGCAGGAATGGGAGCAGGTGGATATGGGGGTGCACCCCTACAGTAGTTCTGGGGGCGGGAAGGCGTGTGACCATCTAAAAACACTGATAGTGTCTTACCCAGGGCCACCCAATGAGTCCATGGCTCAGGGAATATTTGAACTCTGCCCTCCTATGTTCAATTTTAACACCTTATCCACTGAGGTACACCTAATCTCGTCAGCTTTCTATCCAGTGTATTTTAATTATTATAAACAACACAGTGTATAGTCCTGTAAATCAACATACAGTTGATTTACAGGAACTGCTCTTTTTTTAAAAAAAATCAGACCTTCCCCATGGCTTCCAGCCTTGACTTTTGCGGGAAGCCCTCTGTGGACTCCTAGGCTCTGGCCTTTCTAGCCAGTCACTGCCCGAATATGCCCTGATGCCACAATCGTTGGAGTATGCTCTGCTTCTGCCTGCGGAACGCAGAGACAGGTTGTCAGCCCAAGAAGGAGGGTCTTAGGGTGAAAACAGACATGACGCTAACCACCCTTTAACCACCCTTGGTGGTCATTTATGCATGTTTCAGGGCTGCATAGGGCACCAATACAGCCCTGCAACATGCATAAATAACCACCAAGGGTGGTTAAAGGGTGGTTAGCGTCATGTCTGTTTTCACCCTTAGTCTCTGCATCATCCTAATAGTCCTTTTACTGAGCACTCTAGCACAGTTTATACAGCTGATTTTTTTTTAGATGATCTGCAGCTTAGTGTAAATAAACCTTCCCCCCAAAAGCTCAGAGCCTGCAAGAATGTACACTTAGCTCATATTTTGAGCCTAATCCTGCAAAGACGTGGGGGTGATCTTTTACAGGTGGGAATGGATTAGGAGTGTTGCCATAATAAATCACTATGTGCAACAGTGAGTCTACGACACATTTGTCCTGCGATGCTACAAACGTTTTTTCCACTGGCAAACTGTGCATACATTGCGTTTGGGTAAGAAAATATGAGCTGAAATTATGACTAAACTGAAATGACCCACAAAAACGAGGTGGCAAACCAAGGTGCAAAAGTCCAGCTATCTTCTTCCTCCTGCATGGTGCAAGGGACAGTAAGAGCCACATTCAGATTTTGAGAGCAAAATTATTCCCAATGTTTTAATGTTCACAACCCATAAATCAGCTATAATGCTTTGTGAGAAATCTCCTGTATAAGAGGAATCCTATGAAGGAACTGAGCCATTAGGGCAGTATTCTGGGGCCCTCCTCTCAGTCCTCAGCACAGGAGAAAAGGGTTAGGTGGTTGAATGTTCCCTACTATCGTCCCCCTGACCAGGATGGAGAGACTGATAAAGCAATGCTAAAAGAGATTAGACAGGCTACTAAAGTCGGGAACATAATAATAATAATAATAATAATTAATAATAAATAATAATTAATGGGTGATTTCAATTACCCTAATATTAATTTGTTGAATGTTTACTCAGGGTGGAACGTGGAGGTCAAATTTCTGGATGCCATAAATGACTGATTCCTAGAACAGCTGGTTCTGGAAACAACGAGAGGAGGAGCTATCCTAGATCTAGTCCTGAGTGGCAAGCAGGATCTGGTGCAAGGAGTAACTGTGGCAGAGCCACTAGGCAATAGAAATCATAATATGATCACATTTGACATAATTTCTGGAGTGAGAAAGACAAAAAAAAAGTACAGCAGTAGCATTTAACTTTTAAAAGGGAGACTATGAGAAAATGAGGAAACTAGTTAAAAAGAAATTAAAAAGCCCAGTTGCAATGGCTACAAGTTTGCAAGAGGTATGGAGTCTGTTTAAAAGCATCCTTCTGGAAGCCCAGATTAAATGCATCCCGCAAGTTAAAAAGGAAGCAGGAAGACTAATAAGCTTCCACTGTGGCTAAATGGGGAGGTGAAGGAGGTTATTAGAGCCCAAAAGGCATCCTTTAAGAAATGGAAGACTAGTCCCAAAGAAAATAATACAAAAGAGCATAACAACTTAAATGTAAAGTGTTAATAAGGCATGCCAAGAGAGATTTTGAAGGGAGACTTGCTAAAGAGGCAAAATCAAGCAACAAAAGCTTTTTCAAATACATCAGAAGCAAGAAGCCTGCTAGGGAGTTAGTTGGGCCATTAGATGACAAGAGAGAAAAAGAGGCGCTCAGGGATAAGGACATTGCAGAGAAGCTGAATGAGTTCTTTGCATCGGTCTTCACTGAGGAGGATTTTGGAGAGGTACCCACGCCAGATCCTTGCTTTGTGGGCAAGGAATTGAAAGAGCTGTTACACATCAATGTGACGTTGGAGGATGTTCTAGGGCAAATTGACAAACTGAATACTAACAAGTCACCAGGGCCAGATGGTGATGTTTTGATCTGACCCAGGCCTTGCAGTCTCAGTGTTTACCTGGTGTCTGGATGCAGAGGGCAATTGGATAAGGGCAAGCTGTCTGAAACTGAATCCCGATAAGATGGAGATGATGTTGGTGAGAAAGGGCGAAGGGGTGGAGGCCCCTATCATAGATGTGATGCATCCCTCCTTGATCCCTCAGGTTCATGATCAGGGTGTACTCCTCAACTCATAGCTCTACCTGGATGTCCAGGTGGCGAGGACTGCATTTTGTAAATTACATCTGGTTAGTTATCTTCGACCATATATCTGAAACTTTGATCTTTCCACCATCATCCATGCATCCATCACCTCAAGATTAGACTAGTGCAATGCTCTCTACATGAGGTCTACCCCTGGTGATGACTCGGAGACTGCAGCTGGTGCAGAATGCAGCGGCCCACTTCCTGGTGGGGATGGGCTGCCGGGAGCACATAACACCAGTGCTCCATTCTCTGCACTGGCTGCCTATAGTCTTCCAGGCCTGAATCAAGATGTTGATTATTACCTTTAAAGCCCTAAACACACTGGGCCCCGATTACCTGCTGGACCACCTTATCCCTGACAGGAGCCAGGCTGCTCTTGTTCCTGGTTTGGAGGCTGCAGCTAGTGCAGAATGTCAGCGGTCCAGCTCCTGTCGGGGATGGGTCGCCGGAACCACATAACACCTGTGCTCCGGACTCTGCATGCACTGGTTGCCAATAGTGTGCCGAGCCAGGTTCAAGGTATTGGTATTGATCTATAAGGCCCTTCACAGTCTGGGCCCCTCATACCTCAGGGACCGCCTCACCCTCGGTGCTCCAGAGTGGCTTCTTTGGTCTGCCAGGGGTGCCTTCTTGGAGGTCCCCCATGTTAAGCGGGGGGGGGGAGCACAATGGACAGGGTATTCTAGGTGGCCAGGCCGCGCCTTTGGAATTCCCTCCTGGAGGAAGTTCGTCTGGCCCCAAGCCTTTTAACATTCCAGCGAGTTTGTAAAACCTGGCTGTTCACCCAGACCTTTGGAGAGGGGGGGGGAGGTGAGGTTAGGGGGGAGTTTAATCTCCCCCTACCCTTATTTATTGTTTTATTGTGTGCCTAACCCTGTTTTAATATTATTATGATTATTTTAAATTTTATATAATTGTATTTTTATGTTTTAAAATTGTTAGCCGCCCCGAGCTGTTTTCAGGAGGGGCGGGATATAAATCAATAAAATAAATATAAATAAATAAATCCTTTGTGTCTTGCATTGACCCTCTGTGGTCAGCCAGGGGTGCCCTCATGCAGGTTTTCCCAGGTGGTGACATTTGAGAGGGTGTTCTCGCTGACCGCGCCAAGGCTGTGGACCTCTCTCTCAGGAGAGATACGGACTTCCCCCCTTCTGCAGACAATGCAAAACCTGGCTGTTTCACCAGCCATTTGGTGAGAGGGGATGGGTAGTGGTGGTGGTGGTGGTGGTGGTATTTATTTGGGCCTCATTCTTTTTTTTTATTTTTATATTTGATACTTGATATATTTATGCTTTTATTATTTGCTATTCACCACCCAGAGCTGCCATTGGGCAGCAGGGGGTAGGTTATAAATTCTGCAATAAATCAAATAAATTGAGGGGGACATCTGGTTTATTTTGGTTATTTTCTTGTGGATGTTGGGTATGAAATATTCAAGCTGAAATTACTGAAATAATCAGAAAAGCCATAGTATCCAAAGCAAAATATCTGATGACTTTAATCAACAAATTTTGCTTTGAGTGCAAATGTTTATTCAGATGACTATTCAATAATGCAAATTATATCCATGAATACAATAACTACAGTTCACTTCACCTGTAGTCACACATGTGCAAGTATGGTCTAACAGAACACAAAGACTTAGCTACAACCTGATGTAAGTTTCTATTACACACGTTTTCTTCATTCCATTAGTAATGACTTGCATTTCACGTGGCTGTCTTCATTCACTTCTACCATATAATCCTACTGCAGGCTCATGTCTTCCTATAATAAAGAATTATGTCCTCCTTTTGGTATTGCTTAATTTTCCAAAGTTTTTATTGAATATCCTTACCGTGTTCCCCATTAAATAAAACCATGTTGATATTGTACAAATATACTGGTAAAGGCTTCGTTTCCCACTCAATATGAACATTGTTTGCCAGAAAGTGTTTAGCATGGGTTACATTCCCTTTTATCAGAGATATTAAAGCAACCAGTCAGTTCTTAGAGGGGAAAAATATTATTGATCATTTCTCAGTAATTCATTGATGGATCAACATAATTTTCTTTTCTAATTGAGCCATTCCAAAGGGAAAGTTCCATTCTTGTGTATTAAAGCATCAAACCCTGTTAGAAAAGAAAACCATATTTTCCCTTTAATCCAAGTATGCTGGAATAATTCCACCAGAAATCTAGAAAAATATGAGGAAAATAATCCTTAAGGGACATCATTTTGCAGCACTGGCTATTTTCTGTTGGCCAGTGCTGTCTGTATAGTCCAATTAATCATACTGTATGAAACACTTAGGGATTACCTATAATGTGACAAAGTGCATTTGAAAATTACCATAAGGCAGACATGAGAGTAATGATATTCTTAATGGTAATTAATGGTAATACAGTGCAAATGGCTGACCAAATTTGCAACTTCTTGGAATTTGTGAAGCTGCTCTTTTTAAAATGTAACCCGTTTAGCTGGAATAATAATGAATTTAAAAGCAAGTCCCTGATGCTTCATTCCAATGTATCAGTTTTACGTCAGAGTAAAAGTGAAATTAGTGAGTTCTGTGGAATCAGTAGAGTTGCACTGCTAAAAAAATGACATAAGTAAAGGTGTGAAATAAGATTTTTTATTTAATTTTCTATAAATTGCAGGAGGGAATCTTAATCCAATAGCACTGCAAGATAAGGCAGCATTGTTATCCATATTTTATTGACAGAGAAGAGACACACACAGGAAATCTGCAGAAAAAAAAAATAGAAACAGGAAGTCCCCTGAGTATTGGGCATAGTGCCTGAAGTATATGTTCATAAAACAACATCTTCATACTCCTCTCTACACCTTAACGTCTTACCCCTTTTTAAATATATCCATGCAACATCAGAAGGATTTATGGACTGTGAGCAAATCTCTGACAGAAAATATACCATGCTGTGAAATAATATAGCAACATGCTTTCCTTCAGGCTTCTGCTTCAAATAAGGTGACATGGAGGGTCCAGCAGTGGGTCCACTGGTGGCGGCGCTCCAGAGCGCTTCAGGCCATTACTAGACCTTCCGGGTCAAACCGGAAGGCCTAGTAGTGGCCTGAAGTGCTCTGGAGTGCAGACCCCACCAGACCCGTGACCACTGCCGGTTTGACCCGGAAGGTCTAGTAACGACCTGAAGCGCTCTGGAGCGCCGCCACCAGTGGACCCGCTGCTGGACCCGCCCACCGCCAGACCTGGGGCCGGAGCCCTGGTACCATCAGGTAGGACTGCGGGCAATGCTGGGTGTGTGTGTGTAAAAATGTTTTGTTAAGAATCCCAAGCTGGGCAGGGTGGGGGGGTGCTCCCCGACATCCCTTACACCTGCGCAGCCTGGAGGGGAGGAGGGAAAACCACCCCCCGCCTCAATTGGTTTCCCCCCCCCAAAACTGGTTCAGTACGAACGGTTTCAGGTTCGGCCGAACCCCGAACGGGCCAAACACCAAACCGCTCAGTGTTAACACACCCCTAAAAAGTGCCTACTACAATCAGGTCAGTAAATGCAGCATTAGATTAATAAGTCAGAAGTCAGAACCTGTAATGGAACTTGGTCATCTGGAGAGGGGATGATAAATTTTATTGATTGTTAACATACTTTCCGTGTTTTTGATGGTGTCTGAGCAGGGTCAAAGAATAGTATTTAAGTGTTGCCATTGGGTCACACCAATGGCACAGGCAGAGGAGGGAGGGGGTGACTATCATTGGAGACTTCCCAGTGAAAACGCACAAGAATGAGCCACACCAGAAAGGGATGGGGGAAAGGGATTGTGCCAGCCCTTTCTGGTGTAGCTATACACCTTTTAGGAGTGTTGTGATGCCATGGTGCTCTGAAAGGAGCATGCCCAAGTTCAAAGAGGGTGTGACAAAGGGACTGCCCCATCCCTTCCAGACATGGCCACTAGGGGTACAGCTGCAGTGGGGCCCACGTGCATGTAGAATGAATAAGCACACTGTAGTGCAGAGCCCCAGCAAGGGGACCATTCTGTCTTCTGCATGAAGCCCATTCCAACTTAGCTGTGCCCATGATGACCATGCACCTTTTGAATAGGGATGGGTGAACTGAACGTGGTTCGGCTCTTCGATCGTTGGGTTCAAAACCCAAGTTTGGTTTGGCTGAAGGTGACCAAACATTCAAAAATAGCGAAACCGAAACCGAACTGAAACCGAAACTGAAAGCTAATTTTCGGCCCTGGAAAGACATTTTCCTGGCTCCGAACTCATCCGAACTCGTTTGAACACGAACAAACTGTTTGGTCGTTCGAGAGTTCAGTTCGGATGTCCGAACTCCAAACATCCAAACCGCGTTCGCCCATCCCTACTTTTGAAGTATATTGACATCACAAACCCCTCTGTTCCACCCCCAAATAAAGAGCCCACCATCCTCTTCCCTCCACTCAAAAAGCATAGCTGGCCACAAAGACAAAACCTTGGGTCCAACTGTAATAAGTAGTTATTAAATATGTCAGGCAGCATTACACCAATACCAGGCACTGGAATAGAAGATTATAAGGGTTACAGCACAAGAATATTGGAGGAATATTGATATAAATACTCCTAGGAGAGATTAATCAAATGAAATTAATTGCTGAAGGTGCAAAGGCCTTCACCAGGGAGACACTTAGGAATTAGCCATGCGCCCGACCATATTAGTCTAGCTGGGAAGCAAGGGGATGTAAGACACCTATTTACCCATCTGCTGCATAACTGCAAAGTGGCAGAGAGATAGCAGCTGCTCTTGGGTTGCTACTTGCCCTCCCAGTATGTAGTAGGCAGGGAGCAGGCAGGACTGGAGCTTGTGGTGTAGGCCACAATACTAAGAGATGTAGCTGTTGCAGTGCAATGAATCAGCTGTGTAATGAAAAGGGTTGGTTCATCTTACATCACTCATGGAGAAAAACAGCTGAAACTCTGCAGTTCAAATTTCAGCCTTTTTAATCCAGATTCCCTTTGAGCAAGGGTATGGAACCTCTTGGCTGTAAGCCAAAGCCATCCCACAACTGGTTTTTATTTTACTCCTTTCCAATGCCTGAATCAGACCCATGCATCCAGTCCTTAACCTCACACACTGAAATTGTGAGGCTTCCAATGAAGGACAGGAGATAGATTCCTAGCCTAGTCCACAAACTGGTGCCTTCTCTTCCTTACCCCATTAGGGATGGGTGAACGCGGTTCGGAGGTTCGGAGTTCGGCCTGAACTTGGCCTGTTCGGACGACCGAACCCGAATCCGAATCCGAACACGAACTGACTCAACCGAACTTGATTCCGAATGTTGACATGACTGAACAGTTTGGTCAATTCGGATCGCATTCGGGTGAGTTCGGGTGGCAAAAATGAGTCACTGGAAGGTAAAACGTGACAGGGAGGGGGAGTCAGCTGAGGAGCAGACTTCCAGGCACCAGGGGTGGAGAGGCTTGGAGTAGCAGCCAGCCTGCTGAATCACCATCCCTTTTTGCCTCAGACCACTGGCTTCGCAGTTTGCGATTGGCCACGGTCTAGACTGCACGGAGCCAATGGGGCTTGTGGTGAGGTGGGCGCAGCAAGTAACAAAACTGATTGCCTCCCCCCTTCCCAACACCTTCTGAGTTAGTGACTGTTCCTGAACAGCAGGCGTTTCAGAAGACTCCCACTCTCCCAGCAGTTTTTGTTCCTTCTTATTCCTAATCCATTGCCATCCTCCTCCTATTTCACCCATCCAACCCATTTACCAACATTTTCTCATTTATTTAGCTTAGCTTACATAGATTTAGTTGCTATTTTTTGTTTTTATCCCTCTCTGTTTTCCCTGTGTTCAATCTTCCTTCCTCCCTCCCCTTCCATTGAATCCTTTCCCTCTCCCATATATTCCATCCCTGATTCCCTTCCCTTCCTCTGTTTTTTTATTCATTTAGAGTAGGATTATTATTAGATTGATTTAGGTTTCATTTCAGTTTTGTACCCCTCCTTGTGTTGTTTGTGATTCCCCTCCATCCCACATAATTTAATATATATTAAATTAGTGATTGACTGCATCCTCCTGGGATCCAGAGGGAGGGGCCGTGCCAGGGGAGTGGCAGCAGGCAGCAGCAGTAGCCAGAGGCAGAGCACATCACCACCCCCGAAACTCAGCAGGCCTGCTTTAGGGCAACAGGCTACAGCGGCGCCTCCTGGCAGTACCCTCTTCCACTGCCACACAGGGCACTGGAAGGCCTTCAGGACTTGAGGCTGCGTCTCTCTCTGCTGCTGATGATGCTGGAGCAGCTGCTAGTGCTGCTTCCAATGTTATTTCTGGGCCACCAATATCCCCCACTGTTGAGGCGATCCCCAGAAGTCCAGAGGTGGCGGATCCCACCCCGGCTGCTAGAGGCAGGGCCAGATCCCCGGGCAATGTCAGTAGGGAGAGGAGTAGCAACAGCAGCAGCAGCAGCAGCTACAGAGGGGGTGCACAGGGAGAGTGCCAACAGCATGGCAGGCACGGGCAGTCTAGCCTCAGGGTCCCAGTACTCCCCTTCACGGGACATCACCGTGATCGCGGACAGTGAGTCAGAGGCAGACACTAGTGCCGCAGAGGAGATGTCTGGAGCTGAGGCAATGACTGACCCTCCTCCCAGAGCTGTGTTTCCAGAGCCACAAAGTTCTCCCGCTCCCAGCAGTGCTGGCAGCAGTGCTTCTGCTGAGGCGGGCAAGAAGGCGGGGGGGGGGAAATCCTCAATCTGGGATCATTTTTAGCAGGTGTGGGCAGATGATCCCAGAGAGGTACAGTGCACGTTGTGCAATAAAGTGGTGAAGCGTGGGCAGGTGCTCGCCAATCTTGGGACAACTGCAATGGCGAGGCACCTGAAGTCATGCCACAGTGCTCTGCTTCTCAGTGGGAAGTTAGGGAAAGTGGATGCAAGCGGGTTCCCGACTGCATCATCCAGTCGACCGGCTCCTTCTGCGGGCAAGCATCCTGCACCAACTGCTGCTGCCTCTAGCAGCAGGAGCAGTATGGGAGAAGGACAGCAGCAGGAGCCTCGCCAACAGCACTGTCAGTCCACCATGGAGGAGCTGGGGTGGGGGGATCTGTCAAGGCCATTGGCTTCCAAGAGAAAGCAAAGTGCCTCTTGGCAGAAATAATAGCCCTGGATGGCCAGCCCATGTCAATTGTGGAGGATAAGAGCTTCCAGTCGCTGATTGGGTTCCTGGCCCCCAACTTTAAGATGCCTTCCCGCTCCACCCTGAGTCTGACTGTGATGCCACAGCTCTACAGGGCTTTGAAGGTACGTGTGAGGGAGCAGCTAGCAGGGGATAGGGGGGCCATGGTCCATTTCACCACTGACCCGACCAGAAACACCCAGTGACTGCACACTGGTGGCAGAAAGCAGAGGCAGTGCTTGGCAGTGGCAGTAGAAGTCCTGAAGCAGGATATAGGTGGACCCTGCTTCAGACACAAGTCATGGACAACTCCCACACCTCAAGGAACCCAAAGGCAGCCCTGGACACCATGGTGAGGGAGTGGGTCATGCCAGGCGTGGCCTTCACCAAGAGGTGTGTGGTCACGGACAACGCGGCCAATATCATAAAGGCAGTTCATGACGGCGACTTCAGAAGCATCCCTTGTGCCGTACACACCCTCAATCTTGTGGAGAAGGATGCTCTGGTCTTGGGGAGAAGGGTATTGGGCCAAGCACTCTTAGCTCCCTGGTCGAATGGGGGAGGAATCTGGAGGGGTTCTTCAATTGCAGCGTGAAGGGCAGCGAGCTCCTCCGGGAGAAATAGGCCGAGCAAGGGTCCCCGGTGCACACGCTCATCCAGGATGTCTCCACCAGGGGGAATTCCACCTTCCTGATGTTCAAGCAGCTTCTTGAGCAGAAAGCCTCCCTGAATCAGTTGGAACTGGAGACAGACATTGCGGCACCTGCCTCCCATGCCAAGGTGCCTGTCTGCTAACTCAGATTGCCTAGCTCAAAGCCTGCCCAAGCCCACCTTCCCAACTGCCTCTCATACTATGCTGCCTGCCCGCCCACCCAGGTTGCAAAGCTTGAATCCTGCCTGTCTGCCTGCCTCTCATGGTACAGTGCCTGTCTGCCTACCCTGGCAACCCTGGGTGATGTGCACCAGTGGTCTGGCAATCCCGCCGCTGCTGTCTGCTGGTCCATGGGTGCTCTGTCCTGGCCAATCCAAATGTGCCCACACAATCCTGCTGCTGCTGTCTGCTGCTGTATGGGACCTATTCCCTGGCAAATCCAACCATCCTGGCTCCATGGGTGCTGTGTACATGCAAATCCTGCTGCTGCTGTCTCTGCTGTTACTCGACCCTGGTAACCCATTGTCTGTTGCTGCTACTGCAAATGCTACATCTGCTGTCCATGCCATGGGTCCTGTGCCGGGGCAATCCAACGTCTGCACCAGTTGCCAATGGTGCCTCTGGGAAATCCAATGTCTGCTGCCAATGCTGCCTCTGCTGTCTGTGCCATGGGTTCTGCATCCCGGAAATCCAATGTCTGCAGCTGCTGCCAATGCTGACCATGCTGTCTGTGCCACGGTTTCTGGGGCCCGTCATTCCACTCACATAGAGCCATCATTCAATTCCATCAAGAAACAGCCACTCCAGCCCCAGGACCCACCATCAGGGTTCTGGGTCCAAGTTACAGGCAGGGAGGGCTGTGGCCAATATCTACAAACTGTCACTCTTCTAGCCCCAGGACCAACCGTCATGGGTCTGGGGCCATCATTCCTCACACGGAGGTGATGTCTTTCCAGCGCATCAGGAAACAACCATTCCAGCCCCAGGACCCGCTGTCAGGGTTATGGGGACATGTTACAGACAGGGAGGGCCAATACCTAGAAGCTGACACCTTAGCCCCAGGACCCACAGTCATGGGTCTGGGGCCATCATTTCTCACATGGAGGTGATGTTTTTCCACCACACCAAGAAACAGCCACTCCAGCCCCAGGACCCACCGTCAGAGTTCTGGGGCCAAGTTACAGGCAAGGAGGGATGTGGCCAATATCTACAAGCTGCCACTCTTCTAGCCCCAGGACCCACTCTCATGGGTCTGGGGCCATCATTCCTCACATGGATGCAATGTCTTTCCACTGCATCCAGTAACAGCCACTCCAGCCCCAGGACCCACCGTCAGGGTTCTGGGACCAGGTTACAGGCAGAGACAGCTGTGGCCAATATCTACAAGCTGCCACTCTTTCCCCAGGACCCAGCATCATGGATCCGGGGCCATCATTCCTCGCACAGAGAGCCAATTTTCCAAAGCATTAAGAAACAGTCACTCCAGCCTCAGGACCCATCACCAGGGTTCTTGGGCAAAGTTACCAGCAGGAAGGGCTGTAGTCAATATCCAGAAGCTGCCACTCCAACCCCAGGACCCACCATCATAGGTCTGGGGCCATCATTCCTCACACGGAGGTGATGTTTTGATGACATTAAGAAACAGTCACTCCAGCCCCAGGACCCACCATCAGGGTTCTGGGTCCAAGTCACAGACAGGGAGGGCTGTGGAAAATATCTACAAGCTGCCACTCTTCTAGCCCCAGGACCCACCGTCATGGGTTCTGTGGCCAATATTCAGAAGCTGCCACTCTAGAACCAGGACCCAGTGTGATGGATCTGGGGCCATCATTCCTCGCACAGATAGCCAATTTCCCAAAGCATGAAGAAACAGCCACTCCAGCCTCAGGACCCACTGCCAGGGTTCTGGGGCAAAGTTACTGGCAGGAAGGGCTGTGGCTAATATCTAGAAGCTGCCCCTCCAGCCCCAGGACTCACCGTCATGGGTCTGGGGCCATCATTCCTCGCACAGAGGCGATGTCTTTCCACCGCATCAAGGAACAGCCACTCCAGTCCCAGGACCCGCCGTCAGGGTTCTGGGGCCAAGTTACAGGCAGGGAGGGCTGTGTCCAATACCTAGAAGCTGCCACTCTTGCCCCAGGACCCACCATCATGTGTCTGGGGCCATCATTCCTCACACAGAGAGCCTTTTTCCGAACATCTGAATTGAACCGAACCCGACCGAACCGAACGGCTGAACCCGAACGCTGCGAACAAACCGAACGGCGGGACCAAACGGCCGATCTTAACTTGACCGAATCAAACGGCCGAACCCGAACTGCGATCTGTTCACCCATCCCTATACCCCATCCTGAACACATGCTTTAAGCACCCAGTCTCAACGCCTATCCCATCCACAGAACTTGTACTCATTTTCAAAGTGGCCCATGGGAGGGAAAAAATTTCCCCTCCACCTATGCCTTAGAGAATTTTGCTCTGCATTACAGAGCAGATGAAGAGCACCAAGGGATTAAATTCTTTATGGTATTAAAAAGAATGTATTCAGTTTTTGCACTTTCCCATTCTCATTAACTCATTGCCACAAAAATGAATCTATATCATACTGCTTCCTGTTCTCATTACAATCTTTATTGGAGGGATGAGAAATCAGAGAATTTTAATACCCCCGTACAATCTATAGAAGACTGTAACAGAGTGTGCAGCTCTGACCCTTTCAGAGCTTAATAATTTGATTGACAGATGGCCATTCTAGTTTTTTTCCGGAAGTCTAAATATCAAAAGAGAGTTGACTCAGCCAGCCAATCAAAAGGCAGACTGTTTCCAAATTTGAAATGGTGCTACATATTAATGCAATGTACAGATTAGATATACCAACCAGGACTGAAATCCTTGTGACCTGTTGAGTTGCCACAGCTGCAAGGAAGGACAAAAGAAATAGAAAATATATCCTTCTTTAAATGAGGCTTCCTGGGCTAACAAGAAGAATATGGGTTGTACTCATGCCAGTTCCTTAATTTTTGATAGCCTCAACCACTTTTAATTATAATTCTTGAAGAAGAAAAGACAGTGTTGTACAATATCAGAAGAAAAAAAGAAACCCAAAAGGAAGCTATTCTGCTGATAAAGTCTGTTCGAAGAAAAGAAACTAGTATACTCTCAAAACAACTTTAATGTACTTGTATGTTTATACTCATAAGAGCGTAGGTATGATTGTAGCAGGGGTTTTCCCAGGGCCACATGGGGGTGTGGAGTGTCTTTGGGGAATTAGCTCACCCCTCTGCCACACCTATTCAGCCCGAGCCTCGGCTGAATCCCGCTCTGAGGAAGGGGGTATCCTCCTGTAGGACCCAACGCAGTCTCGCTCAGAGGGTATCAGTCCACAGTCCTTTATTTGTACAATACAGTGTACTAGGGATGTGCAAACAGAACGGGGTTCAGATGTTCAGCCGTTCGAGCTGAAAACTAAGTTTGGGTTCATGGGTTTGGTCCCATGGAGTTCGGTCCCACGAAACATTCAGAAAGTTCAGCTGCGGCGGAGGCTTGGGGCATTCCAGGGGGGCCAGGTGGGGCACGGTAGGCCATCGGAGATACAGCAGCAACAGCAGCAGAGACCAGGAAGGCTTGGTGCTTGGCACCCAAGCTTGCCCAGGCAGGCAGGTTCAGCGCTTGGCCCCCAGGGGTGCCTGTGGCACCATGGCTGGCCGTTTGAGACCCAGTGGTAGCAGCAGCAGCAGAGGCCGGGAAGGCTTGGGGCTTGGTGGCTGGCCTGGTACCCCTACTTGGCCAGGCATTGCAGGCTGCCAGGCATCAGTGGAGCAGTGTCAGACATTGGGTTGCCAGGTAGCAGAACCTATGGCAGCAGTGGCAGCAGCAGCAGCAGACAGACACCTTGAGGAAAAGCAACTGCTCCACCAACTTGGCCCTCAGTTTAAGGTGGTGCCACGAGGAAATGTCCCCCGCCATAGAGAACACCCGCTCACTGGGGACACTTGTTGGTGGGCAGGACAACAGACCCTTAGCCACTTTGGACAGGACTGGCCACACGTCCCTCTGAGAGCTGTGTCACCACCATGTTCTTCCCCTCCCATCCGCGCTGTCAGTGGTGCAGCAGCAGCAGCCAGTTGAGACCCAGAAGCATCAGTGCACCATGGAGGAGCTGGGGTGGTGGCAGCTGCCAAGACCATCGGCAGCTGCAGGATGTGGAGGGCAGCGTGGCTTTCAAATGAAAGCCACATGCATGTTGGTGAAAATGATTGTGCTCGATGGGCAGCCCTTCTTGGTGATTGGGAACATGGGGTTTAGGTGCCTGATTGGCTTCCTGGCCCCCCAGTTTAAGTTGCCCTCACACACTACCCTGAATCAGGCTGCCACCGATGCCTGGCAGCCTGAAATGCCCAGCCAAGCAGAGGTGGCAGCCACTGAGTCCTGGCTGGGCCTCTGCCACTCCTCCATCGATGCCTGGCAGCCTGCAATGCCTGGCCCTGATGGTGACTAGAACTGGAGAACCCAGCATAGAGCAAGAAGAACTGGAGGCCTGACAGCAACACCCTGAGTCGGCAGGTGGGGCCAGCCCTGTACCAGGCTTTAAAAGATCGGGTAAGGGAACAGCTGGCAGGGGTTTGGGGTTGCCACCGTCCACTTCACCACCCACCTGTGGTCGAGTAGGAATGCACAGCACACCTACCTGGCAGTGATTGACGATGCACTGGTAGCAAAACCTGGAGGTAGCATTTGGCAGTGGCAGGAGGGGTCCCGAAGCAGGATATAGGTGAGCCCTGCTTCAGGCGTATGTCATCGATGCCACAGCTCCCACACTTTTCAGAACATTGAGACACCCCTGACCACCATGGTGAGAAGGTGGTTCACACCAGGTGTGCCCTTCATCAAGCGGTGCATGGTGACGCACAACGCGGCCAACATATTGAAGGCAGTCTGAGGGGGCTTCACCAGCATCCTTTCATCTGGTGGTCAGGGATGCTCTAGGCTTGGGGGAGAAGGGGATTGGGGAAGACACCCTTAGCTCCCTGATTGAGCGGGGGAGGAAGCTGGCCGGCAGTTTCTTTAACCAGAGCGTGATGGGTAGCAACCTCCTGCAGGCGAAGCAGGCCGAGCAAGGCTCCCCAGTGCACCAGCTCGTGCAGGATATGTCCACCTGGTGGAATTCCTCCATCCTCCTGATGCTTGAGTGGCTTCTCAAACAGGAAGCCACCTTGCATCAGGTTCAACTGGTGATGGACAGCAGGGCACCGCCAAGGTACTATGGAGCAGAAGGGGAAATCCTGACTCACACTCTCTTTGTTCTGAGACCGTTCCTGGCCTTGACGGAGACCATCAGTTCCTCCATGGCCACCATCAGCCAGGTGACCCCTCTGGTGCAGAGTTTCCTCAAGAGACTGGAGGAGATTCTCCATGGGCGGGATTGTGGCCCTCAGGGCAAGAAGCTGACGTCTGAGGCGGTTGCCCTGGTGCAGCAGCTGAAGGCAGGTCTGAAGGCACAGTTTGCTGATGACACTCAGATCTACTTCTCATTTTCTACTGACCCAGGTCACGCAGTCTCCTTATTTTCCCAGTGCCTATCAGCTGTGGGGGCTTGGATGAGGTTGAGCCATCTGCAATTGATTCCTGACAAGATGGAGGTGATGTTGGTGGGCGAGGGCTTGGGGGGCCAGGGAGTGGTTGAATCCCTTCTTGTTGGCGGGGGTTTTTTCCTCCCATGGTCTCTCAAGTGCAGAGTCTGGGTGTGCTCCTTGATTCACGGCTCAGCTTGGTATCCCAGGTTGTGGCTGTGGTGGTGAGTGCGTTTCGGCAGTTACATCTTGTCTGGTGGCTTCGGCCGTATCTCGCAGACTCCTATCTTGCCACTGTCATCCATGCCTTCATCACCTTGAGGTTGGATTACTGCAATGCGCTCTATGTGGGGCTGCCTGAGAAGCTGGTCCAGAGTCTGCAGCTGGTGCAGAATGCCGCAGCCCATCTCCTTATGTGGGCGGGCCGCAGGGAGCATATGACACATGTTCTCTGGGCTCTGCAAAGGCTGCCTATAAAGCACCGGGCCAGGTTCAAGATGCTGGTTTTAACCTTTAAAACCCTTCACGGCCTGGGCCCTACTTATCTGCTGGACCGTCACATTCCCCATGTGCCTGTGCAACCTTTGAGATCATATGTGGGTGCCTTTTTGGAGGTTCCCCGGGTGAGGTGGGTGGCCACCGATGTTAGATCTTTTTCAGTGGCCACCCCTGTGCTGTGGAATTCGCTCCCAGAGGAGGCTCGTTTGGCCCCCACCCTCATGTTATTTTGATGTTTATGTAGGACCTGGCTGTTCCGCCAGGTCTTTGGTGAGCGGTAGGGGTTGGGTGGGTGGGGTTGGGGGGGAAGGAGTTTTCTTTTCCTGCATAATGTGTGATTTTAAACTGTTTAAAATGTTTTATTGTTTTAATGTTTTTTATATTTTTTGCTCGCCGCCCCAGGCCACCCTGTGGGCAGGTGGGGTGGGATAACATTTTTAAATATAAATAAATAAATATAAATAAACCCCCAGGATCTGGATCGGCCTCTGAAGTCATCGGGGAGTGCCCTCCTGTGGGTTCCCCGAGTATCTCGGGTGTCCACTGTCGACCATGCCAAGGGCGTTCTCGGTGGCAGCACCACGGCTGTGGAATGCCCTCCTTTCAGTGGTCAGTCTGTCTGCAGACCTCCCCTCTTTTCATAGACTATGTAAGACCTGGCTGTTCTGCTTGGCCTTTGGGGAGGGGGAAGTGGAGGGTGGGGGTTGTTAGATGGGGTATTATTGCTGCTTTTATGTATTATTGTTTTAAATTGTTTTTAGATGTTTTATGTGTTTTATTGTTGTACACTGACCTGAGCTGCTTGTGGCAGGAAGGGGAGGCATAAAAGCAGAATAAATAATAATAATCCTCATACATGGACCAACTTGTGTTTTTGCCAGTAGCTCCGTGTGTAGGGGGCGGATGGGGATGTATGGATCATGGGAGCGTGCACCCATGTACTTCCACATTTACACAAGATGCTCCCACACATGAATAATGCATGTCCATGCATGAGAGCGTCTCTTGTACAAAGGGCATTAGACTATCTTCATACAGTACATCAGAGAATGTAAACAGCATTTGAAAACGTATACGTTTAAAAAGTTAGTATATGGGTGTTCTTATACAAGTACCTTCCAACCCATTACCCATCCGTCATGCATGTTTCAGGGCTGCACTGGCACCCTATGCAGCCATGCAATATGCATGATTGGTGGGTGATTGGTGGGTAATGGGTGTGGAGGTGTTGTCTAAAACACCCTTTATGAATATGAAAATCCCAGTTATTTTGATATGACATTTTATACTCCCTTTTGCACTGTCACGGCTCTAGGTTGAGGTGCCAGGGAAGGGGATAAGAGAAGGGTAGGCAGGAGGAGAAAGACCGACGGGAATAGGAGAAGTCCCAGAGATGGATTAGGAAACCTCTCAGCCGTTCCCTGCTACCAGGGAATGGAGGTCTCGGCATGGGAGTTGAGACACCCAGAGTACAAGGGCTTATGGCTCATCATCAAGGTCACAAGGTGGGAACAAGATGGGGTGCAAGGACCACAGGGCAAGGAGCAAGAGTTCTGGGTAGGGAGCCAGATACAAGGACCAAACAGAGGGACGGGGACACAGGACAACACACACACACACCAAAATTAAGAGAAAGGGAATCCAAACTATAAATAGGGAAGCCAAACTATATACAGAAGGGCAAGACCAGGAACAGGGCGTGAAGAGGGGAAGCGGGGACCAAAGGAGTCCAAGTTGAGAGCAAGACTGGGAACAGGGGAACTAGGCAGGCACAACTATAGGAACAGGAGCAAGGAACAGACCAAGGGCTAGGAGCAAGGGAGACACAGGGATCAGAGCTAGAAAACAGGGACCAAGAGAGCCAAGCGGGTAAAAAGAGCAGGGAACAACAAACCAAGATTAGGAGCGAGAGAGTCACAGGGATCAGAGCCAGAGCACAAGGACCAAGAGAGCCAAGCAGGGAACAAGTGCAGGGAGCACAGCTAGGCAGTACTAAGGATGGGCGAACAGATCGCGGTTTGGGTTCGGCCGTTCAGTTCGGTCCGGTTCAGTTCGCCCATTTGGTTCGCCCGTTCAGTTTGTTCATCACGTTCGGGTTCGGCCATTCGGTTCAGTCGTGTTCAGTTCAGTTCGGGCGTTCAGAAAAAGTATCGTGAGAGTCCGTGATCGCACCGGAAACCGGAAATTTGAGTGCGTGCAGAGCTTGTGTGGGTGAGAGTGTGTGTTGTGGCTGACTGGGTGTTCGTTTTTGATTTGTGTGTGTTTTGGCTGTGTGGTGTGTGTTGGTTTTGGTTTGGCTGGTTGATGAGTGTTGGTGGGTGCTGTGTGTTCTGTGTTGGCTGTGTGTCTGTTTCAAAAAAAAAAAAAAATGGAGAAGAAGGTGACCAGTGCCACCACCATTAAATGCCAAGCCTGGGGGAAGGCCAAACATGTGCCAGGCTAGCAAGGGTCTCCACTCTCCAGTTGCCATCCCATTCCCTATGCACCCCTAAATAAGGGCAGGATTTGCACATGCCAGTCAGCAGGTTCTTTCCAGTTGCCATCCATAGCACCCCAAGGAGGGCAGGATTTGCAAATGCCAACAAGGGTATTTCCAGTTGCCATCGCTACTAGCACCCAAAGAAGGGCAGGATTTGCACATGCCAGCAAGCCAGGGTCTCCCCATTGACATCCCTCCACAGCACCCAAAGAAGGGCAGGATTTGCACATGCCAGCCAGGGTCTCATCCCTCTGCAGCACCCAAAGAAGGACAGGATTTGCACGTGCCAGCCACCAGGGTCTCCCCATTGCCATCCCTCCCCAGCACCCAAAGAAGGGCAGGGTTTGCATGTGCCAGTCAGGGTCTCCCACCTCCCCAGCACCCAAAGAATAGCAGGATTTGCACGTGCCAGCCAGGGTATCATCCCTCCGCAGCACCCAAAGAAGGGCAGGATTTGCACATGCCAGCCATCTAGGGTCTCCACATTGCCATCCCAAGCACCCCAAGAAGGGCAGGATTTGCACATGCCAGCCAGGGCCTTTCTACTTGCAATCCCTAGCATCACCTAGCACCCCAAGGGGGGCAAGATTTGTACTTGCAAGCCACCAGGGTCTTTCCAGTTGCCATCCATAGGACCCCAAAGAGGGCAGGGTTTGCACATGCCAGCAAGGGTCTCATCCCTCCTCAGCACCCAAAGAAGGACAGAATGTCCATGTGCCAGCCAGGGTCACATCTCCTGGCCATCGCTACTAGCACCCAAAGAGGACAGGATTTGCACGTGCCAGCCAGGGTCACATCTCCTGTTGCTATCGCTACTAGCACCCCAAGGAGGGCAGGATTTGCACTTGCCAGCCAGGGCCTTTCTACTTGCAATACCTAGCATCCCCTAGCACCCCAAGGAGGGCAGAGTTTGCACGTGCCAGCAAGGGTCTCATCCCTCCGCAGCACCCAAAGAAGGACAGAATTTGCACATGCCAGCCAGGGTCACATATCCTGTTGCCATCGCTACTAGCACCCAAAGAGGACAGGATTTACACGTGCCGGCCAGGGTCACATCTCCCATTGCTATCGCTACTAGCACCCCAAGGAGGGCAGGATTTGCATGTGCCAGGCCGGGTCTCTCCATTGCCATCCCTAGCACCCCAAGGAGGGAGGACATCATCATAAATGCATGATATTACTTTGGTGTTCTAAACGTGTTCCCATTTCAGAGAAGAATCGGATGCCGGTACCAGTGCTGGTGCCACTGCCAGGCCAAGGAGTACCCCTAGGCTGAGGTCACTAGTGACAGCCCCAGACATTCGGTGGACAGGGTCAGATGTCTGGAGGTTTTATCACAAGGGTGATGGAATCACCACATGCAAGGTAAGGCATGGGGATTGGAACAACAGGGAATGAATTTCCCTATGACCTGTTAGGAACAGAAGTCCCCTGCAAAAAGAGATTGGCCTCCCAGTCCACCTACTTGTGGAAACAGAATGCAGGCAGGACTGACAGACCATTGGTCTGAGCGAGTATGGCACTTCTTATGGTCCTATCTTTTTATGCTTTTTTAGATCTGTCAGAAAAGATTCCGGCTGCAAAAAGAAGGGACCACATTGGGGCTCATTTCCCACATTGAGAAAACTCATGGCAGGAGAGTGAGGCAGTAGGAGGAGGACTCTGGTGTGACTGTGGAGCCTCAGTGCCAGAAGGTGGGGGAGGAGGCAACCCAAAAAAGATGGCATGTAAGTCTTTCCCCCCCCCCTCCAGTCCCGATGTGGAGACCACCCAGGCCCCATGAGTCTGATGATGTCAAGGCCTTTTGGGCCAAGTTGGAGAGGACCACCTGGGACTTCATGGCCGGCCTTCAACAGACAGCAGCCACCATGGAGAACTGCCTGGTGAAGCAGTTCCATCCGGTCCAGGTGGAGAAGAAGAAGGTGGAGGTGTACGACCAGTACATCTCCGCCAAGATGGAATGCCTGGAACTGTACCACCAGGTGCTCTCCAGATGGCATTGGGCCGTGGAAGGGACCATGGAGATTGTTGTGGCCCACGGCTATGACCAACAAGAGTCCCGGGTGGCCACCTCTCAGTCCTGTGCTACGCCCCAATGGCTGTTGCCTTTTCCCCAAGTCCCGGGGGACAGAGACTAATAGTTTAATTTATACATTTCCTTTCAATGTTTACTTTTGATTTCAGAATGTTGTAGTTGTTGTTTTGTTCTTCTTGTTGTTATTTAAATAGTTTTAATAAAAGTTGTATTTCTTGTTATGAGCTTTGTTTTACCATTCCAATCTTTTATCCCTATGTGCTGAAGTTTTGGCTGGCAGGTGACAGAATCTCATACAGCTTGTCAGTCCCTACCAGCAGCACCTTCCATGACATATAGCATAGTTATTAACACAAAGATGTGCTGTGCCAGCAGTAGGGTCACAACTTGCAGACAGCCCCCCAAGAGGTGCAGGGCTTATGTTTGTGTGGGTGGGTGTGACAGAGAGAAATGCTCCTTGTCAGCGGGCAGCAGGAAGAGGGAGCTGGTGGTCAGAGGGGCTTTTATTTCCAGCAACTTCAGAGGGTATCCACTGGTGGGTGCGGAGGAGTAGGCTATTTCTTGATGCTGTGTAATGACAGCGCCCTGTGTGAGGAATAATGCCCCCAGATCGATGATGGTGGGTCCTGGGGATAGAGTGGCAGCTTCAAGATATTGGCCACAGCCCTCCCTGTTGGTAACTTGGCCCCAGACCCATGACATTGGGTCCTGGGGCTGAAGTGGCAGCTTCTAGATATTGGCTTCAGCCCTCCCTGCCAGTAACCTAGCCCCAGAACCCTCATTGTGGATCCTGGGACTGGAGTGGCTGTTTCTTGATGTGATGGAAAGACATTGACTCTGTGCGAGGAATGATGGCCCCAGACCTATGATGGTGGGTGCTGGGGCTAGAGTGGCAGCTACTAGATATTGGCCACAGCCCTCCCTGCCAGTAACATAGCCCCAGAACCCTGACAGTGAGTCCTGGGACTGGAGTGGCTGTTTCTTGGTGCGGTGGAATGACATCGCCTCTGTGCAAGGAATGATGGCCCCAGACCCATGATGGTGGGTCCTGGGGCTAGAGTGACAGCATCTAGGTATTGGCCACAGCCCTCCCTGCCTGTAACTTGGTCCCAGATAGGGCTGATGCAGCAGCAGCTTTTACCGCGCCGCAATTCCGTTCTGCTATTTCGGAATTGCCCGCGCCACACTGCGACATTTCTGCGGATATTCCGCTAATTCCGCCGGAATTCTGCAAATCGCGGAATTGCGGAAAAATCACGGAAAAATCATGGAAATTGCGGAAAACCACTATTCCGCGATTTTTTGGCGCTGGCGGAATTGCGGAAATAGCGAAAATGTCATGTTTCCACGATTCCACTAAGTTGCGGAATTAAATAAGCGGAACCGCGGAACCGCGGAATGAAACCGTGGAATGAAAGCCTCTGCCATGCCATTCCACTAATTGCGGAAACACTGTTTCCGCCGGAAATAGCTACCGCTGCGATATTCCGCTACAGCCCTAGTCCCAGAACCCTGGCGGCAGGTCCTGGGGCAGGAGTGGCTGGCTGTTTCTTGATGTGGTGGAATGACATCGCCTCTCTGTGAGTAATGACATGCCCCAGAACCCATGGCACAGACAGCATGGGCGGCATTGGCAGCAGCAGCAGCAGAAGACATTGGTTGCCAGGGTAACAAACCCTTGGCACAGACGGCATATAGGCCTGGCCTGGAGGCCATTGGCACTAGCACCAGCAGACATTGGTTGCCAGGGTACAGGACCCTTGCCACAGACAGCATATAGCTCTGGCCTGGGGGCATATAGGTCTGGCCAGGAGTGGCTGGCTGTTTCTTGATGTGGTGGAATGACAACACCTCTCTGCGAGGAATGACAGGCCCCAGAACCCGTGGCACAGACAGCATGGGCGGCATTGGCAGCAGCAGCAGACATTGGTTGCCAGGGTACAGAACCCTTTGCACAGACAGCTTATAGGCCTGGGGGCCATTGGCACTAGCAGCAGCAGATATTGGTTTCCAGGGCAGTCAGTCAGGTGGCATAGCATGAGCAGCAGTCAGGCAGACTGAGGCAGGGTTTGAGCTTTGTAACCTGGGCAGGCAGGCAGGAAGCATGGCATGAGAGGCAGTAGGGCAGGCGGGCTTGGGCAGGCTTTGAGCTAGGTAACCTGGGTGGGCATACAGACACCTTGGCATGGGAGGCAGGAAGGCGGACTGAGGCATGCTTTGAGTTTGGAGGCAAGCTGGATGGGAAGACAGGCAGCGTGGCATGGGAGGCAGTAGGGCAGGCAGGCTGGGACATTTACAGCAGGGCACTCAGATAGGCTAGCAAAGACTGTGCAGCGTGGGAGAGCGAGAGCCAGTCAGCGTCACATAGGTGGGCCGAGATCTTGTAGTCATAGGCCAGCTGGCAGACTTACAGTTTGTTTCCTAATGCCACCCTGCATCATGAGGTCAGTCACATAAGGCGGCCAAGACCATCTAGTATGAGAGGGGGTAAGCGGGTGCCAAGCATTGGGAGGGAGGGGCAGCACCTCAGCAGCATAGGAGCAATAGCCCTAGCCCAGATTGAGGAGGAGGAGGAGGAGAAGGAACCCCGTCCCAACTGCCCCTGGCATGGGATGGTGTGTGCCACTTCACCATCACTCCTTGTCCAGGGGCAGTTCAGGGAATCCCAGCAGCGGAAAGTTCACCTTTAGGAACAACAACTGCTCCACCAACTTGGCCCCCAGTCTCAGGTGGTGCGGGAAGCAAATGTCCCCTGCCACAGAGAACACCAGCTTGGTGGGGACACTGGCTGGTGGGAAGGGCCCCTGGTCACTTTGGACAGGGCCGGCCACACATCAGTTTTGCCGGCCCAGTAGGACAAGGGATCGCTGCTGAGATCGATGTACAGCTCCTCGTCCAGGTAGGTCTTGACTGCTGCTGCGGTGCTGTTGTACTCCCTATCGCAGCTGTCCCTGGGCACTACCACCCCCACTGCCCCCAGCCATACTGTCTGTCATTTTGTGCTGGGCCCCATGTCCCCCAGAGTGGGCTGTGAAGAGGAGGAGCTTCTGGAAGTCGGGGTGCAGCAGCTGCTGCTGCTGCTGCTGCTGCTGCTGCTCCTGCTGATCCTGCTGCTTCTGCTGCTGCTTCTACTGCTAGGCCTGGAGGCAGGGATAGACCCCGCTGACTGAAAGGAGCGGCTGCTCCCACTCCTACCATCCCCAGGGGTGTCCTGCTGCTACTGCTGCCGCGCACTCTCAAGAGCCCACTCGGCCTTCTGGACCCTCCCCACAAGATCATCCTTCCAGAGGCCATAGAGGGATGACTTATGTGCCATGCTGCCCTTGACCCTGGGATACAGCATTTTTCCCAAAACATATTCCCCCCGCAGCAGGAGCTCGTCAAACCTTGCCTTCAGGCCTGTCTTTCTGTTGCTGCTGCTGCTGCTGCTACGCTCCCTTCTTCCATTGCCTGGGGATTGGGCCCCTGGTGCCTGAAAGCCTGCTCCTCATCTGACACCCCCTCCCTGTCACATTTTGCCTTCCAGTGACACGTGTTTGCCACCTGAACTCACCCGAATGCAATCCAAATTGACCGAACTGTTCGGTCATTTCGACATTCGGAATTGAGTTCGGTTCAGTCAGTTCGTGTTCAAATTCGGATTCGGATTCAGATTCGGGTTCGGTCGTCTGAACAGGCCGAGTTTGGGACAAATTCTGAACTTCTGAACTGCGTTCGCCCATCCCTAGGCAGTACGAGCTAGGAGAGAAGTTACAGCAAGGGAACAAGAGAAGAGAAATCTATGAACAAGGGGGCAAGGAGGAAAAGACTGTGAACAAGGGGGTGTGAGGAAACAGAGCTATAAACATTGGTGTGTGAGGAGACAAAGCTTCATGCAGATATGCAAGACTACAGAATGGGAAAAACCAGGACAACAGAGGAAAATTCACAGACCAAGATCATTCCAATGGGGGGAGGGGGGAACACACCAACCAAAAGAGTGTATAGCTATAGCAGTGGACAGCACAAGAGTCAGGGACCGACTGACATCAGAAGTTCCACAGCCCTCAGAAGCCTTAAATAGTGCAGAGAGCTAATCAGGATGTGGCAGGTGGGTCCTCACCCTCTAACAGGTGTGAGTGGGACATAGAGAGAGAGAGAGAGAGAGAGAGAGAGAGAGAGAGACTACCATAGTAGGGAACCCAGCTCCTGCAGAAACCAGGCAATGGTGCTGTGGGCCTCAAGGCCAGGAGGTTCATGACCCAGCTCTGACATGTACAAATTAAACAAATTACCAAAAGTTTATAACACAAGGGCAAGTGGAGGGGCACATCAAGCTTGGAAGATGGTAAATTTAAAACTTGTAAAAGATAATAAAGGTATGTTTTTTTCCCATGATTATGATGTTGTTTTGATTGTCATGCAATGTGGCTGCAGTCAGCAATAATTCAGCAAGATTGAAAGAGGAATTTTTAGAGAAAGAGAGATGGGGATATGAGGGGAATGGGGGGGTCCTCTACCCACCACCCTGACAGGGAGCCTGTTTGGGGGGTGGGAGCTGGGCTGGGGATGATCCACCAGGGGTAGCAGTAGGGATGGGAGAACAGAACGGCATTCGGATGTTTGGACGTTCGGTTTGAAACTCGAGTTTGGGTTCGGCTGTTCGGTTTGGCGGAGTTTGGTTCAGCCGAACCTGGCCGAACATTAAAAAAAGTACTATCGGTACTGAAACCGAATTTTTTTCAGTATCGCTATTTTTGGCACTGAAACCACTCCCGGTGTCGACCCCTGGTGCCAGGGAAGTCTGCTTCTCAGATGCCTCCCCCTTCCAGTCACGTTTTTCCTGACCAAAGTCACGTTTTTCCCACTCCCGAACTCATCCGAACTCACCCAAACTTTTCCGAACAGTTCAGAAGTTCGAGTGTTCAGTTCGGAAGTTTGGTTTGGTCATCCGAACAGCCCGAGTTCGGGCCGAACTCCGAACTTCTGAACCGCGTTCGCCCATCCCTAGGGAGTAGCAGCAGCAGCAGCAGCAGCAGCAGCAGCAATTGGACTTGTCTTGGGGAGGGGGAACTGTTGCCCAAGAGGGGGGAGATGTCATCATGAGCAGAGGGATTGATGGTTGGTGCCAGTCCCCCACTCGACCACCCCCCTCCCTGGGCTCAGGTAAGTAGATCATCGAGGCTTCAGGTGAGCCTCAACTGTCTCTGGTGCTGTTCAGTGGGAGGTCGGTAGCCAATAAATCTTCCATCATCCACAACTTCATCTTGGTGGCTGACCTCATATGTGTAACTGAGACCTGGATGGATGAGTAGTCAGGGCTGATTCTGACTGACCTCGTACGGCTGGGTCTCTGTCCAGCACCATCCCAGGCCAGAGGGGTGTGTGAGGTGGAGGTGGGGGTGTAGTCATTATTTTTTAAGGATGATTTTGTCACTCTGAGATATTCAGTGCAGTCTGAGTCCAGAATACAGGGCCTTCATCTTGTGTTTGATTTTGGTCAGAAATGGACCTGTGGGCCTGGTCGGGAACAGGTAGGGGTCGGGATTCTGTTGGTGTACCATGCACCCCACTGCCCAGCAGCATCCCTGTCTTCTCTAGCAGCCTTGGTCTCAGACTTGGTCTTTAGGCCGCCCAAGCTTATTGTTTTGGGGGACTTCAATATCCATGTCGAGGCCAGGGGCAGCGCAGGGGGCAGAGCAGGAATTCATGGCTCTCATGGCAACTATGGGTCTGTTCCGGGTGGTGGTGGTCCTGACACATGATGGGGACACTCTCTGGACTTGGTGTTCTGCACTGACCTTGAGGCAGTAGGGGTGTGTGCCCATTGATTGGGGGTGTTGTAAGTTCACCCTTGCCATGGTCGGACCATTATCTCCTACGAGCTTCCATCCTGGCACACCCACCTGACCATAGGGGTGTGCAACTGGCTAAGATGGTCTGTCCCAGTGACCTATGGAATCTGAAGGGTTCCAGAATGCTCTGGTGGAAATGCCTGTTGACCTTGATGGCCGCTCCATCGATGACCAGGCTTGCAGCCTTGTGGAATGATTGACTGTCCAAGGCCATCAATTGGATGACACCTAGGTGTCCGCTCCCAGCGCTTCAGCACTGCAGGTTCATATGATTCACGTATGAACTGGGGACGTTGTAGAGTGCCAGGTGAGACAGTTAGAGCAATGGTGTCATCACACTCATGCCCAAGATGATTGAATACGGCATACAGCATTTTTGAAGACCTATGCTGTGACTGTGCAGACAGCAAAGAAACTGTTCTCTGCTGCTCTCAAAGCATCTGCTCAGTCATGCCCAGTGGAGCTGTTCTCGATGCTGAGAGGTCTGGTCAGTCCAGCCTGTCTCCACCTGGAATCAGATTTGTCCCAGGCTTGCTGTGATTTGTTTTTAGCATACTTTGCTGGTCACAGCTTGTGAGTTAGATCCTTGCCTGTCTTGGTTGGTGAAAGCCACCAGGAAGACACTGGGACCGGTACTGGTGGGGGTGATCAATGCCTCCCTTTGGGAGGGGAGGGTGCCAGACTGCCTTAAGGAGGTGGTGATTCGGTCTCGCCTCAAGAAACCATCATTTGACATTGGTGCCCCGGCGAGCAATTGGCCTGTCTCTAACCTTGCCTTTTTAGGGAAGGATATTGAATGGGTAGTGGCCCGGCAGCTGAAGGTGCATCTGGATGGTATGGGTTTTCTTGATCCCATGCAGTCAGGTTTTCGTCCAGGTTATGGCATGGAGAAAGTGCTTATGGCATTGGTCGACGACCTCCTGGTACAGCAGGACAAGGGTCATATGACCCTGATGGTTCTGTTAGATCTATCAGCGTCTTTTGATACCATGAGATGTTGGTGACTTGCCTGCGGGACCTGGCCAGGGTAGATGGGACTGTCTTGTTATGGTTCCATTCTTATATCGCAGATCGATGGTTCCGTTCTTACCATGCAGATAGATCACAGCAGGTGGTACTAAGGGACTGTACATCATTCCCTGGGGTCCTCCCATGTGGGGTACCACAGGGTTCTGTTCTGTCCCCTCTTTTGTTCAATGTGTACATGCAGCTAGCAGGGAGGTCATACACAGCTGGGGGTTTGTTCTCATCAATATGCTGACAAAACCCAGATGTATCTTTCTTTTTCATGTGACCTAGACCCTGCTGTCTAATTGTTGTCCCAGTGTTTGGCCACTGTGGGGAATTAGATGATGTCAAGCTGACTGAAACTCAGTCCTGAAAAGGCAGAGGTTATGTTAGTGGGTGGGGTCAGTGATAGAGGATAGGAAGAAGGTCCATTTATCAGGGGTGTCGGCACTCCTTTGGATCAATTTGTGAGGAGCATTGGGATGCTCCAGTGGATTCACAGCTTTGCCTGGATTCTCAGGGGTTGGCCGTGGCTAGGAGCACTTTTCATCAAATACGCTTTGGCAAGGAGGCGCCACTCATATGGATCAGACTCCAATCTCGCTACTGTCATCCATGCATTCATCACCTCAGGGCTAGACTATTGCAATGCACTCTACGTGGGACTGCCCTTGGTGATGGTTCAGAAGCTGCAGCTGGTGCAAAATGTGGCAGCCCATCTCCTTTCTGGGATGGGCCACAGGGAGCACATTCAACTAGTACTCTGAGTGTACACTGACTTCCTATTGTCTTCCAGACCTGATTGAAGGTGCTGGTTTTGACTTTAAAGCCCTACACAGCCTAGGCCCTGCTAACCTGAGGGATCACCTCATCCCCTGTGTCCCTGGGTGGCCCCTGTGGTCATCTGGGGCTGCCCTCCTGGCGGTGCTGCTTTATTGGTAGGTCCACATTAACAGGAGGACATTCTCGGCAGCGACATCAACACTGTGGAATTCCCTCCTGGTGGAGGTTCACCTCAGCCCAGATCTCCTGGCCTTCTGTAGAAATTTTAACACCTGACTTTTCCATCAGGCATTTGGCAGGGGTAGGGGTGGGGAGGTTGATGGGTTAGATGGGAGGGCGTGGGGGAAAATTTTGCCCAGATCTTTTCTTTGTTTATATGTGTATTTTATATTATATTTTATATTTTGATCATTTGTTTATTGTGATTTTATACATGGCTTAGTGCAAAATACTGCACTAGATGAACTTTTCATGTGACCCAGGATGACAGTTCTTACGTTCTTATTAGTCTGATCCACAATGAGAATTCCTACCTTTTTATATTTCTGTGCTGGGGACAGTGGAGGATCAGACCTAGCCTATGCACTGTCGACTCTACAAACAATATAAAAGTAAGATTAATTCCAGGATGTGACTGTAGCACAATGTTTTAACTATCTGGGCTGCAGTCCTCAAGCCTCTTATTTCAGAATACTCCCATTTACTTCATTGGGACTGCTCAGGAGTAAATTGCTTGAGGATTTCAGTCTTAAAGAAATGCTCCCTCCCCTCCCCCCCCCCAGTGAAATAAAAAGAAATTGCACATTGGTAGACGTGTTATTATCTTGTCGCTTTTGTTGTGGGTATAACAAAAATTAAAAAATAAGCTTTACAAAGAGAAATGACACATTCAAACTCCCATATCAAGACAACGTCAATTATGTTAAGAACCACAATATTTCATTTCATGATGTTTATTAGCATTAAGGTCTGTCTAGTGAAAGGTCTGCTGGTAACATCAATGCACACAATTGCTTTATTGTGACTAGACTTTCACACAATACCACATGTGTCATTTGTCTGTTGTTCAGTCACTGAAATAGATTGTGTTGTTCTCAGTCCTTGGCAATCTTCCCAATTACAAAGGACAGCTGCTAATAGGTTGCCAGCTAAATGCATTCAAGACTATTTTACTCATGTCAATTAAGTACATTTTAGAGAAACTGTTTATTTTTTTCTATACAATCAGCCCCTTCTTTTTCACTTCAAAGACAGAAATATTATATGCAGGACACAGCCTGAAGGATTCTTCATGTTGCCAGAGAATGCAATAATAGAGGCTCTTTTAGAGAAGTCATAGTGACTCCAATGGTGTCACCATGGATTTCCACTTCCAGTACTAGAAACCTTGCTCTTTTTATCTGATGAGAATGTTATACCATTAGTTGAGAGCAGCTTATCCACTGACAAAGCAAGTAGCAGGAAAATTATGACATGCCCCAATCCATTTGAAATTTTTAATCCATTTTTTGATCCGTCAAAATTTCAGAGTATGAAGTGTTAACACCATTCCGGCCTTCAAGGAATGTAACAAACAAGACCTTTCCTTTGGCAACAGGACTTGGCACAGCTCTGGGGGCATGAACAACTTGACCTATTTTCTATGATTCCAGGGTGGAAGAATTTGACAATGCATCAAACATACAGGATAAAAGAAAAGCTTTTACAGGAGACACAAAAGGTTACAAAAATGGTGTGACACTAGAGGCTCCTTAAGATGGGAAGCACAAAAGATTTTCTAAGGGGAAAAAGTGAGGAAAATGGGGAAACACTGTGTTGGAAGGGAAAAGTTGATGAACATATGCTTTCAGAATGATAAGGGAAAAAAAATTGGTATAGATTCACAGGGGGTTGAGCTATTTTGATGGAGTAATAACCCCCATGCTCAATATTTCATAGTGGTCCAAAGTAATGTAAGAATTCATCTGAGTGCTGTATTATGACCATGCAGGAACTATCGAGTCCAACAAATGCTAAATTTGAGCAAGAGTGCTACAGTGCATAACATATCATCTGACGTCTAAATGCCAGGCACAGACTTTGTATGTAGAGTAGTCAGTCCTATTGGATACTTTAGAAGAAAAAGGTTAAACAAAGAAATAAGGATGATATTAAGAAGCAGACATTAAGCAGAGGAAGATGATATATTTGTCTTTATTAGTGGGGTCCTCATCACAGTCTTAGCTACTAAAGTAAGATGGGGATGAAGAAGTTCAGCATTTCACAGGAGCAGTGGAGTTGTAGGATTGGAAGGGAACTCAAGGGTCATCCAGTCAAATCTCCTACTCCAAGTTAAGGTACCCTATCTTCACAGGCAGATTCTTGTCCAGCCAGTTTTTGAAAACATCGAACAGGAAATTCCACAACCGCCCTATGTAACTGTTTGCATAGCCCAGCTATTCATATAGTTAGGAGGTTTTCCCTAATATTTAATTTAAATCTATCTTGTAGGAATTTAAATCTATTATCTCTTGTTCTACTGGGACAATGAATACAGTACTATGCAGGACCAAAACCTACTTGGGCAGTCTCCTCCACACTCCATATTGCGCTGAAGCAAACGTTGCTCTTTACTTTCTTCTTTGAGTAGCAACTATGTTAGCTTCTGAATGATTTTCCACCCCGCAAACCTTTACCCTAGACTCTCTCCCTGGGTGAAAACAGACATTACACTGACTCCACTATAGCATCACTTTAACACTGCATTAACCTTTTTTATGCATGTTGCAGGGATGTATAGGGCACCAATACAGCCCCGCAATATGCATAAGAAATGTTAAAGTGGTGTTAAAGTGGAGTTAGCGTTATATCTGTTTTCACCTCCTGTGACCAAGTTTCATTAGCTGATAAACCATGCAGCAGAATAATCTGCTGAAGTGAACAACTGAAGAGAAGAGCACTAAAATGCATAAAGCAGGAGGAAGATTGGAGGTGCACTGCTTCATGCTTATCCGCCCCACATGGAAACTGTGAAAACAGACACAATGCTAACTCCACTTTAACACCACTTTAACGTTTTCTTATGCATGTTCCAGGGGTGTGTTGGTGCCCTATGCAGCAACATGCATAAGAAATGTTAAAGCAGTGCTTTTATTTTATTTATAAAACATTTGTATACCTACCCCCCCATGCCCAGTGGCAGCCTGGGGCAGTGTAAATAATAATAATAATAATAATAATAATAATAATAATAATAATAATTAAACAAATGCACATACAATAAAATCGTATTAAAATCCCCAAGAAAAAGGCCTGGGAAAAAAACCATAAAAACAACAAACTGTATAAAACCCCCACCTGCTATCCATCCCCTTCACAAAATGCCTGGTGAAACAGCCAGGTCTTACATTTTTAACAGAAAGAAGGGCGATCCAGAGAGAGGCAAATCTCCACCGGGAGGGAGTTCCATAGCCACAGCACGGCCACTGAGAATGCCTGCTCAGATGCAGCCACCCGGGAAACCTGGGGGATTTCCAAGCAGGCATTCCTGGCCTACCAGAGAGTCTGATCCAGGACACGAGGGGTGAGGCAGTCCCACAGGTAGGTGGGGCCTAGGCCATATAGGGCTTTAAAGGTAATAACCAACACCTTGAATCAGGCCTGGAAAACTATAGGCAGTCAGTGCAGAGTTCTGAGCACCGGTGTTATGTGCTCCTGACGACCCATCCCTGTCAGGAGACTGGCTGCTGCATTCTCCACCAGCTGCAGCCTCCGGGTCATCACCAAGGGTAACCCCACGTAGGGTGTGTTGCAATAATCCAGTCAAGAAGTGATGAATGTATGGATGATGGTGGTAAGATCGGAGCCCGAGATATAGTCGAAGGCATTGGACCAGAGGTAATTTATTTTATTTTTTTATTTATTTAATAAATTTATACCCCGCCCCTCCTGCTAAAGCAGCCCGGGGCGGCTTCCAACAATAAAAAACAATAAAAACAATTTAAAACATCCAATACAATAATATTAAAACAGGGCTAAATATAATAAATACATAATAAATAATGGGTAAGGTGGGGGAGCTAAAAAAACCTCACCCTACTCTCACCCCACCCTCCCCAAAGGCCTGGGCTTTAATTTAGTGTTAAAGATTTAGTGTTTAGATGTGCTAAAGTGGTGTTAATGTGGAGTTAGTGTTATGTCTTTTTTCACCCTGTGTGTCACTCAGTGAATGCAGTACATAAGACCTGACAGCCTTGTGGTGTTCCAAAATCAATGGAAGAATACGACTAAAGACATATTCCTTTGTTTGGCACCTTTTATTTACCTTGCTGAATCATCCACACCCATGGCCCTATTAGACATAGTTTACCTTCTACAGTTTTCACTATTGTGTTGTTTTCTATTAAGCTACATTAAGCTACTTTTTACCATCCTAACCAGCTGGAGGAAAAAGAAAAGAGAGAGACTATACAGAATGAATAGGAGCAGAAACTGAAATGTTCTTGATGAGCTGTTCAGGAAGAAAAGTCTAAATCACTCAGAATATTTGTAGGGCTCGATTCAGCCAGGGTTGTAGCTATAATAGGTGCAGCTACACCAGGGCCATCATGTCTGGGGACCCCACATGCATGTAGAATGCATATGTACTCTGGAGAAGAATGCCCCAGCAGGGGGTCCATTTCATCTTCTGTACCAGGGCCCATTCCCAGCTAGCTATGCCCTTGCATCTAACTCCCTGTGAAATTAAATTGACTTTCATCAAGTGCATTGAGAACTGCCCAGGCTCACAGAGTTTGACAGAAGTTGGGGCAAAAAGTTCCTAAGCAGTAGGGTGTTGTGTGTATGTCACATGACAACAATGCAATGGTTATTGCATGATGACACTGAAAATATTTGTGTGCTTATCAAAGGGTAAAAAACAAATTTGCAGGTGGTGCAGTGGCTCCCTGACCCACGGCAGAAAACTATGGCCGCCTCTCCCCGGGATGGCAAGTAACAGGAAACAAACATGCTTGCAACTGGGACAGCTGGAGAGCCATCCCACTGCCCCCACCAACCTGGGTAGGGCAGGGCAATACAAGAAACATGTGGTGACTGGCCCCATCCCTGTCCTGCTTCTGGTGCCCTGCCCCCAGCCATGAGAGGCAGCCATGGCGCCCAGTAGGGATGGGCGAACAGAATGCCATTCGGATGTTCGGACATTCGGTCATTCGGTTTGAAACCCAAGTTCAGGTTCTGCTGTTCAGTTCGGCGGAGTTCAGTTTGTCCGAACTTGGCCGAACATTCAAAAAATTGCTATTGGTACCGAAACCTATTTTTTTCGGTATTGATATTTTTGGCCCTGAAACCACTCCTGGTGTCCACCCCTGGTGCCAGGAAGTCTGCTCCTCAGCTGCCTCCCCCTTCCAGCCACGTTTTTCCCACCTAAAGTCACGTTTTTCCCGCCCTCGAATTCACCCGAACTTTTCCGAACTGTTCAGAAGTTTGAGCATTCAGTTCAGAAGTTCGGTTCAGTCATCCGAACAGGCCGAGTTCGGGCCAAACTTTGAACTTCCGAACCGCGTTCTCCCATCCCTAGCGACCAGTCATGGTGTCCCCTGCTCCGAGGCACGGATGGTGAGGCTGAACAAATCTGATGAGCTGTGTGGGTGGCCCTTGGCTCAGGCTGTTCCTTGGAGAGTTTCCTGGGCATGGTGCCTAGGCCACCACCTGCCTGCCCTGGGGTAGTATTAGGCCAACATCTGGCGGTGCAGGACCACACGTATGGGTGAGTACCAGGCCACAGTAGGCCAATGTGGGCCAGCATTAGGGATGGGCGAACACACGAACAGAACTGAATTTCCAAACTCTGTTCTGTTCACCCATCCCTAACCAGTATCATGTTTGTTTTACTTTGTACCCACCTGGAAGACAGACAAAATGTGAGGGGCCTCTGTCCATACTGCCTGCCTGGCCTGCTTCAAGAGCAATAATGAGCCGTAAATCAGGATTTGCAAAGCTTTATTGGAGTAGATACAGGCAGCCAATAAAGCTTCATTCAATTAGTAATGTACTGAAGCACAGCCTGTTCCATTCATGGGCAACTTTGTTCACATATTTGTGGACTCCTCTTTCTCCTCGTTGGCAAGAGTCCTCACCTTCGCTACAGCCTGAGCTGCATCAAGCCTTTTCTTATACAACTATCAAGTGATTGTGATGTGTACAATTTTCTGCTTCTGTCCAAGCACTTCACTTGCCCAAAGATTCAGGGATCAGATTCTTAGCTAGAGTAAACGGGTGTAGTTCCTTTTTACTATGGCCATTTCCATTCACTGAGGACCTGATCTATTATTTCTGAAATTCTACATGATCTTTATCCACTGCTAGAAAATTAGAAGTGGCAAAAAGAAGACAAACCAAAAAACAAACTGCCAACCTCATTTTGGCTGTAATAGTGGTCTCCTTGAGAGTTTGAGACAGAGAGAGATAGATGTATTAAACAACGAAACCCCCTAGAATACTTTCCCTAGCAACAATTCCTACATATAAACAGTTACCACTTCTTCTCTTACTCATGCAGCATTTCCTGGCTATGCATTGAAATAAGCAATAATAAATCCATGCAGCCAACATTTTGTCAAATGAGACAAAAAATATTGTAGCACAGAGATCCTAGCTGCAATGAGCTCAGAGGCAGGCTGCCCAATTGGACACCTTGTCCAAGGAGGCAGCCTTCTTGGGGGATGGATGACTCTAGGGTGCCAGCAATTCATTGAGTGTCCAAGAACGTACTCGAATTACTGAACTACCAGTTTTCTGTTACTGGTTTTCATTTCCAAGTTATGAGTTTTCCATTTTGCACAATTTACCAATTTATCATTTCCCCATCAATTTCCATTCATCCACTGTTGTCCCATAGCCCCATGTGTGTGTGTGTGTGTGTGTGTGTGTGTGTGTGAGAGAGAGAGAGAGAGAGAGAGAGATGATGATGATGATGATGATTGATGATGAAATGCAGAAATTATGCTGCACATGGTACGTTGGAATAGTTGGTAAAATAGAAAGTTGGTTACTTGATAACAGAAATACCCAGACTCTGATCCCTTCCAGAGAAACAAAATAACCATAATACAAAAATATCTGAAATTACCAAACCAAAACATCCAAAATGGATATCTGGTGAAGGGCGGCTTAATAGTCATTTAATTGGATCCAAATCAAAGTGGGAATTTTTTTGGGATATAATATTTGCTATGAATATTTGTTTTACCTCTATAAATACCTGTTACTTCAAAAACACAGTTATCAGATTAGTAATTTGAGAAAAGCATAACAATAGGTGGAAAGCTTTCAGTGGGTACAATACATGAGTACATGCAACTAGAAATACATCATCCAATAGGTACAATGAGAATTAGGGCTATTCAGTGTTTCAGCTTCAGCCGAGTCATTTAGTAATTTTGCACAAGTCCCTTGACTCAATCTTCTTTCTTCCGCATTCAGCTCAGCTGCAAAATTGAGTAAAGAGTGGGATACGGTGGCAGCCAGATGCTGTGCCCGACCTGTGCTCTCTGGAGAAATAAATTATAAAGGAATAAGCAGAGCTCAGAAGTAAAACACATGCTTAACAATGGAGTGCTTTAAAATGGTCGATTGCAGATATCAGGACAGAATCTTTTAAAAAAAAACAAAAAAAAACAAAGTGGGCAACTGAATTGCTATTCTACTTCATGAGTGTGTAGGATCAAAGCTTTTATCATAGAAAGTGTCCAGTTTGGATTTTACAATTGTGAGGGGCACAAGGCTGGTTGTCTGGTACTGGAATTCCTGGTTCAGGATTCCTGAACGAATCCTGCACAAGCTCCTAGTCTTCACCCATAAAGCTCTTCACAACCTTGCTCCCCCCTACCTCTCTGCACTTATTCCCCTCCATACTCCAGCCCGTGCACTTCGCTCCTCCTCTGTCCCCTCTCTCGCCCTTCCACGCCTTCCCTGCTCCCCTAAGCGCCTTCGTCCCTTCTCATTTGCTGCCCCCCATGCCTGGAACTCCCTCCCTGTCCACATCCGCCTTGCCCCCTCCCTTCATACCTTCAAATCTCTCCTTAAAACTCACCTCTTTCGCTCTGCTCTGTCTGACTCTTTATCCTGCTGAGCCACTATTCCTATACCTACGATCGGTTTACCCTTATCCTTGCAACATGGACCTGCCTGCTGTCATTCTCATCGTAACCAAGCCAAGTACGTGCACTTGAGACCTCGCATCTTCATGAATGTTAGACCCCTTGTCTCTCCCTCTGTTCCCCTTCCTAAGTCTCTCCCCCAGCTCCTGTCTCTCAGATTGTAAGCCCTAGGGGCAGGGACCGTGTCTATTTTATTACTTTGTAAAGTGCCAGGTACACTGCTGGCGCTATATAAATGTTTGTTAATAATAATAATAATAATAATAATACTGGAATGCTATCAGTGATGCTGGAGACATCATAAGAACCCCAATTCCAGGTGGACCATGCAGCATCTCTTGCCTTGGGGTTATTGCAGGGAGGAGGCTCCCATGATGTATGATGAGCAGTCATGTGATAAACCCGTGTGGTAAACACAGGGCAATCCAGATTTCAAGAAACATTTGAAAAATATGTAGGGTGTTTTGACCATGGTGGATTGTGTCAGGGTTACCACGTATTTAGGTAGGTCTGTTCAGACACCATGGAACTCGCCACCATCCAATAGTCCCAAAACAAACGTATGATGCTACCGCCTGCAAAGGTGGCTTTGTGCATAGGTGATATAGGACCTAAATGCTATGGAGGCCCCATAGCTGCTCTTAAAGAAAATATTTTAAAAAATATCTGCTATACAATGCCCCCCTCATACTCAGTTTTGGGGATGGCAGGAGCTCATTCTCCACTTCTCTCTCCTGATTCTCTTGGAGGTTTATCTAATCCCTAGCCTGGGCATCTTCAGGAGGCAGTGCAAGACATATTTATTTGGTCAGACATTTACCAGGCAGGCGTAGATCCTGGGGTGGAGTGGAGGTGAGGGTCTTATAAGCATTTTAAGGGGGTTTCTGAGTTTGATTTTGTATTTTATGTTTTTTTGATGTCGTTAGCTGCCCTGAGCCTTTGGGGATAGGGCAGGATAAAAATCTAAATAAATAAATAGCCACAGGGAGCTAAGACAAGAAGGGCGTATTTAAGGTCCTTCACTGAGTCTTGTAGCCATTGTGGCTCAGCTCTGGAGAACGAAGAAAAAGGGATGGAGCTTATCTTTGGCTCTCTGGCCAAAGAGAGGTGAGTATATTCCTGCTCAGTATCTTCTCCTCCTATCCGGTCTGGAAAGGAGAGGGAGCAGGAATGGAGCAGGCTAAGCTCAAATCCAGTAGATCAGACTAAGGTGGCTATGTGGGGCAGGGAGCTGCTTCTAACATATCTGCTGGGCCCAGTTGGGAAAGGCTAAATTAGTCCTAGCTGGGATCAGGCGGGTTGGTGCTGGCCAGCAGAAGGGAGGTGCTATAAAACTCTAAGATGACGGGTTACTCAGACAAGGAGCAGCCTGTGTCAGGACTGAGAGCTCGGTACAGGAGTGTTCTAAGCACCCGCCCTTTGGACACTTGGCCAAAGCTCGGACTTTAACAAGGCTTCTCTGGATTACACTGGCAAGGGAACAAGGCAAGGAAGGAACTCAGGGTGAGGTATACCTAAACACAAAAAGATTCAAAGTCCAGAGAAGGGTGCACCTAACATTGGAGATGGAGTCCAAAGGCGGGCTCACCTTCCTGTGTACATAATAAGGTAACTCAGTACATCTGTAACCTATGGTTAAAATAACTAGAGCTTGGTGACTGGAGTTACCACCCTTTCGCATTTGATCTGGACTGGAATCGCTGTGTTTTAACTTTCACCTTTCAGCTTCAGGTGAAGCATTGATTTCTCTGGCTTGGGTACAGCTGAAATGGGTATCTGATTGAGTACCCCTGGGTACTCATCTAGGTGTGCTGGTGACCCAGAAGTTACCTGCAGAGTACCTGCATATTATTATTATTATTATTATTATTAATTATTTTTTATTATTATTATTATTATTATTAGTAGTAGTATAGCATGAGCAATGTATCTGGTGCTTTACAAATGTTGAAAGTAGACTGGGTCCCTGCCCCAAGGGACTTACAATCTAAGAAAGATGAGGAAGGGGAGATGAGGGGTGGGGCAACAGGGTTTTAGCAATGGAGACAGTGAGGAAAGGATGGATCCTACAGAGGTTGCACAGAGAGAACAGGATTTAGCAACAGAGATGAGTGTAAAGAGATGGAGAGGGGCAAAGTCATGAATAGTCTTGTAGGTAGGAAGAGATAAGGACGCATTCATGAATGTGTGAGGTTGCAGATACACGTGCTTAGCTTAGTTACATAGGGGAAGATGATGTTGGGAAAATCAGGAAGGAGACTAACGGGATGAGGAGCTAGGGAAGGCCTCAGGAAAGAGGTAGGCTTTCAGGAGGGATTTGAAGGTTTTGGAGGGAGAGGAGAAAATATGTTCAGGGAGGGAGTTCTAGGCACGGGGGGTAGCAAGGGAGAATGGATGAATACACTCTGAGGAGCAGGAGAGTTGTGAGCAGGTGAGAATGATGGAAGAGAAGGACCGGAGATTTTGGATGGGAGTCTAGTGGGAGATTTATTTATTTTAAAAAAATTAGTTAATTTTTTAGCTGCCCCACCTCCTGCCTAAGGCAGCTCAGGGCAGCGTACAACATATTTAAAACATATAAAATACAAAAAAATTCAATAAATTATAAAATACAATAAATATATACAATAGACTACTACTATTAGTAATAAGCAGTATGAGCAGTAAGGCAGAGCAGAAAACCCCCTCCCTAACCCATCACCCATCTCCCTTGCCAAAAGCCTGGCAGAACAGCCAGGTCTTACACTGTCTCCAAAAAGAGGGAAGATCCAGGGCCAAGCGAACCTCCTTTGGGAGGAAGTTCCACAGCCTGGGTGCAGCTACCGAGAATGCCCTCCTCATCATCATCACCCGAGAAACTTGAGGGGAGGGCCCTCAGGAGAGAGTACCCCCAGCCGACCACAGGAACCAGTCTAGAACCCAGGGGGTGAGACAATCCCACAGATAGGCAGGATCTAGGCTGTATAGGTCAAAAACAACACCTTGAATCAGGCCTGGAAGACTATAGGCAACCAATGCAGAGAATGGAGCACCGGTGTAATGTGCTCGCAGTGACCTATCCGTGTAAGGAGATGGGCTGCTGAATTCTGCACCAGCTGCAGTCTCTGGATCATCACCAAGGCTAGCCCCACCAAGGGTAGCTCCGGATCTTCACCAACGGTAGGTTTTAGCAATGGAGACAATTAGGAAAGGACAGATCGTAGCGATGTTGTGCAGAGAGAGACAGCAGTATTTAGCAACAGAGATGAGTGTAAAGAAATGGGGAGGGGCAAAGTCATGAATAGTCGTGTAGGTAAAGACAAGAAGCTTGTAGTGAATACATTCAGGGAGAGGGAGGGGAGCCATTGGAGAGAGGAGAGACTGAACAAAGTGGTCGGTGTGATGGATGATCTTGACAGCCAAGTTTAGATGAGTCAGGGGCAAGGTGAGAGCAGGGAAGGCCAGTGTGAAGGAGGTTTCAATAATCGAGGTGAGAGAGAACTAGAGCATGGACTAGGGTTTTAGCAATGGAGACTGTGAGGAAAGGACGGATATTAATGATGTTGTGCAGGGAGAAACAACAGGATTAAGCAACAGATTCAATTTGTTGTTTAAAGGAGAGGAAGGTTTAAAAAATGAACCGAAGATTCTGTGCCAGAGGCACAGGCTGAATGGTGACTCAGTCAATGCAAATTGAGAAGGAAGAGGGAGAGGAAGGCTTTGGGAGTGAAGTTGAGCTCTGTTTTTACCATATTAAGTTTGAGTTGATGGCGAGTCATCTAGGGATGTCAGAGGGACAGTTTGTGATATGAGAATGGATAAAGGGAGAGAGAAGGGTGGAGAAGTAGAGCTGAGTGTCAACAGCATAGAGGTGATCTTGGAAGCTGTGTGATTCAATGAGTTTGCCCAGGGAGAGAGAAGAAAGAAAGAAAGAAAGAGAGAAGAGAAGAGAAGAGGGCCAAGGACAGAGCCCTAGGAAATTTATACATACATGATCAGGTAAATCTACCCTCTATTCCTTATCTTGAAGAAGGGGGCATGGCAAGGCAGTGGCAACAGTGCTTGGAGCTGGGTGGCAGCAGGGCTGGAGCCTTGGCCTTGGTGCTTTAGCACATGAATAAGTCAAAGCACATTCACCAAGGCAGCAAGAGTCCCAGGCCTACTTCCACTGAGCCTCAAGTCCCACCACTGCTGTCTCATTTTTCCCCCTCCAAAGTAATCTATTTGGGTGCTGTCCACATCTCATGAATTTTATGGGTTTACCCATCTGTGCAGGGACCCTTTTCACCTTTAATCCAGGGAAACCTGGATAAATGTTGGCTTCTGAGGGTAGGGGACAATGCCAGAAAGAGGTGGGGGAAGAGGTTCTTTTCCTGCCTGCTTTTCACTGTGGCCCCACCCTCTGCAGAGGGTCATGATGTCACAATGCTCTGAAGGGAACTTGGCCATATCAGAAAATGGGTGCATACATTCCTTATCCCAACTCACATCCTTTTCTGGAGTGTCCCTGCCCCCTTTCAGAGCATCATGACAGCTCAATGCTGTGAAGGGGGATGGCACCACATTAGAAAAGAATGAGAGAACCTCTTTCCTCCACTCCCTACAGTGTAGTCCTCCCTCTTCTGGGTCCCTCAAAACTCATTAGAAGATGGCAACTCCTAATGGCAACTGTGCATAGAACCAATCCAACAGGGACTCACATCTATGAAAGGGAGAACAGGAAAGGTGGGTGTGAACCTTGCCAGCATCTTACGGATGGAATCCTTAGGGATGGGGGAACGCGGTTTGGAAGTTCAGAGTTCGGACCGAACTTGGTCTGTTTGGTCGACCGAACCAAACTTCTGAACCGAACTCGAATTTCAAACTGAACTGAACCGAATTTCTGAACTCCGTTCTGTTCGCCCATCCCTAGGAATCCTATCTTCATTTTGCTGTAAACCCTTCAGTTTCTGGGACTGTGCCATTTCAATGAAATGTTTGCTTTCAAAGACACTCCTCAGCAACTGAAACTGAGTCACATTGTATACTTTCTGTTCCTTTTCATTGCTGCACAGCGCTGCCCATAATTGTCAATAGTTTATCACGGTATTGTTAGGCTTATATTTGTGGCAGCAGAGGACAACGCTCTGCCATTGAGAATCACACCAGAGACTGCTGATTTAAACATGATTTGGCCACATTTTAAATCAACTGGCACACATTCTAAGCTCTGTTGTTATCTAATCTCTATTTATGCCTTTACAACTGGCAAATGGCGTGGTGTAAAACAGAACACTGCACCATGCAGATGCAGCTGAAAATATAACGCAGAACAAGTGTTGTGGTTTTATAATGAGCCATAAACCTGATTTATTAAACATACTCTATTAATGTTAAACCAGGGATAGAGCGATTACAGAAGCCTTTACACTGTAAGAATTCATAATTATGATTCCTCCTTAAGAAGAGAGAAGCATTATTTACAAAAAGGCTCACTGATTTTTCAACACGTCGGGCTGTGTAAAACCTATAATGAGTTGAAAATTAAGACTGTCAGCAGTACATTTTGCAAACGGGCATATAAGCCAGACGAATTTTAAAAAGAGACGCCAAAAAACAAAAACAAAACCCCACAACAATAATGAACAAGTTTCCCATCTTTTTTGGTCCAGTTCATTAAAGATCTAGAAAGCATCCCTAGGGCTATCATGATAGAATTAAAACCTCTCCTACAAATTAAGTACTTAATAATACAACAAATAATACAACAAATAAATATTTAATGGACTAAGGCCTGCAGCTCTTACTCAGGAAAATTTCCTGTCAAACTCAATGGGAGTTTTGCTTGTGTAAAGGCACAGGGTAAAATTCTCCCCTGTGCAGAGAAGAAGTAAAAAGTCTATGACTTTCCTAAGTTCCTTTTAAGGTTTATCCCCCCTTTTCTTTCTTTCTTTCTTTTTTCTTTTTCTTTCTGTAATGTAATTTTTTTATTTTTTTTTAAAGTATTTTTGGATAATTCAATAGGATTTAAGTACAAAAAAAGTACCAAGGCAGTAATTAAGATGATTCTATTCCATTCCATTCCATATTTATTTCTACCCCACGCTCTCTCCCGAAGGACTCGAGGCGGCTTACAAAATACATAACATTTTCTGGGTTTTCCATGCAGGGGCCCAGAAACATAAACAAATATCTAACATAATATACAATTTAAGCAAGAAAAACAAAAAACAATATGTTCCCAATCACATCCTTTAACTCACCCAATAAACCATTCTATGATCTCACCCACAAACACAGGATAGATCCCACCAACAACCCGCTCATCCAGATCATCCCCCGCTGCCACCGAGGGAAACCTTACCACCTCCACCCTCCTCTCACCAGGGGGAGGTGGTCCCACCAACCCTACATCAATCCTCCTAAACAATTCCTCTTCCTCCTCCCCCTCTCCTATCTTATACCCCAATCTGACCCAAGGCACACCCCCAACACACCACTCTTCCCTACTCTCTTCTATA
>QEPC01007016.1:1642966-1687796 GCA_003113815.1 Sphenodon punctatus
CTCCTGGGGTTCCCCATGTCCTGTGGGTGAGAGAGGGGGCAGTGGGTGATGGGGGGTGGTTGTGGGCCCTCCAGCTGGGGCCCCCCCTGCCTCCCGGGTGTGGGAGCGGGCCCATTCCTGCGGGCCCATTCCGGCCGCTGTCCCCGGGGCGTCGCGACACGGCTGCAGCTGTGGGTGTTGTGCCTGGGCCGCCTCCCTGGTTGGGTGCTCCCGTGTGCCCCCTTCCTGCATCTGTGCCCCCTCCACCTGCATCGCTTGGCCTGCCTGCACCTCCTCCGCCTCCTGGCCCGCCACTGTCACTATCTGTGCCTCCGCTCTCTTCCGCCTCCCTCCTCGCTCCATCCCGCCATGCTTGCTTGCTGCTGATCTCGCTTTAAATCTCCCTCCGGCGGTTGTGTTGTTGCTGGTTGCCCGGCAGTGACGCTGCGTGCCTCGTCCCCGGCTGGGGCTCGTTTCATTCCGTTCTGCCCGGGGACTGGCGTCTAGACGTTACTTTTGCTTGGTTCCCTGTGGGGGTTCATTTGACCACGCTTCCCGGGACCTTCCCCTAGCTAGCCCGGGAAGCGTGGTTGAACCTGACCCCATGTGGGTATTGAGCGTGGTGAACATCTGGCATGCGCCGTTCAGACGTTCAGGGCCCTTTGGCCCCATGGGGGGGTTGAGCGTGGTTCACTGTGGTTGAGCGTGATCTCATAACGTCTGAAGACACCCTGTGAGGTCAGGGCGGGAGGAGGTCCAGAAGTATGGTGAATGGTCACCACAGCAGGAGTGAATGAAAAGTAACTTCTGAACAGAAACCTGCAGCCACAGTGGAAGGAATTGACCCCAACCGCGGTGAATTCTTTGGCTTGAACCGCAGTCCACATCTCCACTGCATGTCTGTTGTGTCCCCCGGCCCATGTTCTCTCTGATTGCCCCCGGGCGGTGGTCACAATCCTGTCACTTCTGTTGGGGCCGCACGTGTCACCACAGCCCGTGGTGAATCCATTCACACCGGGTGGGATTCACTGTGGTGAATTGTAACACGTCACTTCTGAAATCACCCTGGGTCGCCATTAACTGCTCACTGAGACTGAGCAAGAAACTTACAATTTTCATATCAAACATTATCCAGACATTATTAGAAGTTAAAGAAATAGCAGATATTACATTCAGGGATATTTTTCAGATATTTGGATTGTCCTCTGAATATCTGAATATATATCTGTCACTGAAATGATATTTGAATATCCACTGATTTGGATATTTCATTTTGGGTGTTTCATCTGTTTGGTTATTTGGGTTGTTACTTTATTTTGCTTTGGGAGTATTAAACACTATTTTGGGACTATTTGGGTACATTTGAGGATTTTTGGTGTACATTTCCCAGTGAAATGAAGTAACACTGAGGTCACTGAAAAACCAAAATGAAGGAACTGAAGGTAAAATATCGCTAACAATATTCAAAATTGGTGAAAGTGAGTGACAATGAAGAGCACTTCATACTTATCACAGCAAGCAACATTTTAATTGAAAACATCTGATTCACCACTTCCTCAATGATGGAGAAACGTATTGGTTTGTTTTGCAATGCGTGATTTCAGACGTGACGGGGTGCCTTTCACCCCATCACGGAATCATTGTGGGGATTCCCCGCCGGGATCACTCCGGCATGTCTAACAGACATGCCGACTGATCCCGGTGGGGAATCGGGGAGGGGATGTCGCCGTGCGGTGCAACGTGCGGCTGCATGGCCCCGCCCCCCCACGCTCCCCCGCCGCCCACCCAAATTGACCACGGCTCGGAATCCTGCCGGGAATTACAGGCCGTGGTTGCTGTCCAGACGGGACGATCCCCTTCATCATGGTGGGGAATCACATTCACCATGCGATCAGCGCCGACCCCACCGGTCCCGCCGATCACGTGGTGAATGTGATTCCCCGCCGTGATTGACTGTGGTAAACATCTGGGGGGGGAACTTCCGGTTCCCCAACAGACATTATAAGGCCATTCCCCACCACAGGGTATTGACTGTGGTTGAGCGTGGTCTCGAAACGTCTGAAAATACCCAAATTTTTGTTTGGGAATGCCTTTTGACTCTTTCAGCAGTTTGACAAAACCAAAAATGACAAATTCACCATTGGAAATACTGAAAGGAGTAAATGGGCATAACTCATCCTAAACATGAACATTCTGGTGAAAGTTTAGCAAGAATTCAAAAAAGACAGTGAGGCCAATCCCAAGCCCCACAGACTGGCATGTGCAGCACATGAGGTGTGCACGCATGTACACGCATAAAGCCGCATCCACCCCCAGCAAGGGGCCCGCAGTTTGTATTCAAACTGTGCCCGCAGGGTTTGGGATTACATCAAAAAGTCCCTGTTGCTTGGTGAACAGCAGATTGGTTTCAGCACTACTTCATATCAATCCATTTCCTTGGAACTGATTCAAAGCAGTCACATTCATTGGATACAAAATTTACAGCAGATATTTTTTCCCACTCAAGAAATAATATCACAACAGCACAGGGAATTATGCAAAATTGGACAAATTAATGAAGCTGGCATACTTAGAAGATCTGCAGAGTTCAGCTAGTACACCATCACTGTGTGACAACTGTACTATTATTCCTAAGGCCAGAACCTGTGGAAATTTAACTTTGCAAAAATTTCACCGCTCTCACTCTATGTAGGCCTGAACCTGTAAGGTTCAGAGCATTTCCTGAGACTAGATGTTTGCTCTCTGTTTGTAGTGAAGGCAGTAGAACTTGAAGGCACTAAGTCTGATCCTCCAGCAGCACAAGCCCCATTCACTTCACACAGCAAGCAACTTAATGCAGCAAGTAGCAAATTTCAGGCAGCAAGGAGGGAGAGCATGGGGTCTGTCAGGTTTCCAGTACTGATCCTAATAGCAGGGGTTCATTTCATATCTGTTTTGGGGAGATTATGCTTTACAGTTTTTTGTCAGTCCCTCAGTACAATCAATAACAAATGTGTACATTTTAAGAATGCCAGGCTTTAGAGGAGTTATAAAAAGAATCAAGGAATCCTGCTTAAGGCATGAATGTAAATCAGTCCTTAATTATTGGAGGTTTTGGAGTTTATAAATGCTAAGCCCACTTTAAAAAAAAAAGTTATTAGTTTTCTTAATTTCTGTACATACTTTTTATTTTATCCTTAAAGGATTCGTACTCCTGGATTTACGCACTCAAATCTTGAAGCTTATTGGGAGCTTTGGGTTAATGGGGTTTCAGAGAGCGGTGTTGTTCTCTGCTAAAGAACAGAAAATGCGAAGGCCTATATAGCTGAGAAAAATAAGATATAAGTAAGTCCTTCCTTTTGCTCTCTTATAGCTATTAGAAGAAGAACAGATTTTCTAAATGATAACCAAACAATGATAATCTTCTCTGAAATGGATGAAGCTTATAAAAGAGATCTTCTTCATGATACAGGAAAGAGAATTGCATTTCAATGCAATGTGAAAAGAACAGGAGGACATAAATTCAGATCTGGATGAAACCCCGATGGAAGCCTTTGGGTCAAACGTACATAGTAGGAAAAGGAGGAAGGCATGGTAACTTGTATTGATTTGGCATTCAGTAGGGATGGGTGAACGCGGTTCGGAAGTTCGGAATTCGGACCGAACTCAACCAGTTTGGTCGACTGAACCGAACTTCCGAACCGAACTCGATTTTCGAACCGAACCGAACCAAATTTCCAAACTCGTATCTGTTCACGCATCCCTAAAAGATAATATTCCATTTAGTTCAATGGGGTTTGAATTTCCGAACTTTGTTTGAAAGTTCGGAGTTCGGACCAAACTCGAATAGTTCGGTCAACCAAACCGAACTTCTGAACCGAACCGAACCAAATTTCCGAACTCAGTTCTGTTCACCCATCCCTAGCATTCAGTGGATGTGAACAGTTATTATCATTTATATAGCACCTCCAGTGTTCAAAATGCATAACAAGCCTTAAATAGCAGCCCTGTGAGGTAGACCATTTTAATGAGACTGAGAGATAGTGACATGCCTGCAACAAATAAATAGCTGTAGTAGGATTTGAACCTTGGTCTTTTAGAGGTAATACCAACTCTTTATCCATTAGACTAAACTGGTTCCTTACGTAGTAGTGGGGCAGAAGGGAAACAGAAAGGAGGACAAATTGGTGTACACTCATTACAGGGCTAATAATTTGCCTGTTTAAAGTTTTTCTCACAAAGTCAATGGGATCCTTCACATGGAACGTGCTGCTCATCAAATTTAATGGTTAGTGAAGCCCATGCCAAACAGTTGGCATATTTTAAAAAGGCATCTTTAAAATCAATCAAAAATCTCTTTCTGAGGGCTCTTCAGTGACCTCATGAAAGGAGCTCCTAGTTGCCAATCCTTGAACTAATAGATTCTCTAGGTTATTCAGGATATTAGAAGACCCTCCTAGGTATCTCTGTATACCCATGCGTCAGCATAGCCATAGTGTTTGCTTATGCTTCCCTTTCAAATGGTTAATCAATTGTATTAATTTCATATGTCCACTTCTCCACTGAAGCAATTCATATTCCTGGGTGACAAACCAGTTGGTTCCAAATTTGACCGCATGCTTGCCACCTTCTCTCAGGCCAATAGCTCTCTCTCTTGTTTGTTTATTTGATATAATTGCTGCTTCATGTATGTCATCGTGCTCTTCTCTTTCAGCATCCCATCTCTCTCCCTCTGTGAGCTCTCTGCTTAGTCCTCTATTTGATAAGTGATTCAGGCTGACCTTAGCCATTCAGACTTACAGAAGGGGGGATAGCTCAAGTGGTAAGAGTGCATGCTTTGCATGTATAAGGTCCCTCCCAGGCTCAATCCCCAGCATCTCTACCCCAGGATTCCTGGTAGCACACCTGGGGAAAGCCTCTGCTAGGGGCTTGGAGGAGTCTCAGGTAGGACACCAGGCTGGCCTCTGCCAGAGACCCTGGAAGAGTCAGCTTTGGACCCAAACTTGAAACCCCTGCTGCCATGTCAGGTTATGACAATACTGGGCAAAGATGGACCATTGGTCTGACTCAGTTAGGCAGTTTAGTTTAACCCTGACTCAGTTTGTTTGCCCTCAGCTGCACCTTTTCAATCTCACCAGAGTCATTCTTATATTGAGAGGTATAAAATTACATACAATAACAAAAAAATCAATTCAATGTTTAAAGGGCTATCTGGGGAACAATATATAGTGTGTTATTAGTACTGTGGGGTTTTTTTTTCTTTAAAGTCTGAATCAGTTGGGAGCTGTCTAAAGCTTTCCCTTACTGTATTAACAGCAAGTGAAATATAATAAGCTATGGTGTTGTATTCTACAGGGCTCATACAGTCAAACTTTGTCATTCAGCCAAGTGCACCTGTCATGTTATTCCACCATGCTGTCATCATATTGGCACAATGTCGGCTTGCAATATACCATTGCAAGCCCAAGAAAAGTATGTGGCTCAGATTCAAAGAGTGTGCCTATTTTCTCTTCCATTCTTTGGTGAACAATTCATTGGAAGTGTGAGGCAGACATCCACAGGTCCCACTTATCCATTTTATTATTATTATTATTATTATTATTATTATTATTATTATTAACAGCAACAACAACAACAACAATTTATATATAGTAGACGCAATCCCAAGTGAGGCATCTGGGGCCAGATGGGTCTCCATCAGGAGGAAGTTCCACCGCCTAAGTGCGACCACCGAGAACGCCCTCCCCATCGTCACCACCTGGGAAACCCAGGGGACTTTGAGTCAGGCTTCCCCGGCTGACTGCAGGGGCCGTAATATGACCTGGGGCCTCAGGTCATCCTACAGGTAGGCAGGGCCCAGGGCATTTGGGGCTTTAAAGGTCATTACCAGCACCTTGAATTGGGACCAGAAAACAACAGGCAGCCAGTGCAGAGGACCGAGCACAGGTGTAATGTGCTCATGGTGACCGGTCCCCGATAAGGGATGGGCCGCCGCATTCTGCACCTTGTCTCCCATCAATAATGCAACTGAGATGCTGCTGGTTCTTGACTCATTCTTGGTTGCCAGAACTAGCTGAGAACTGTGATTCTTGATGAGAAACACAAGTGCAAGTTTCAGCCCTAGTGTTGAGCTTACAAGAGGATATAACAAAACAAAAAAGGAAACAGTAAGGAAGAGGGTAAAAAATGTTGTGGAGAGAGGGCATCCTAGCTAAGTGCAAAATATTCAGAACTGGAGGTTAGAGCAGCCCATGCTCAATTAGGTACCACAGGAGCCTCTACCAAGTGAGCTTGTATCTCCGCTCTTGTATCCCGTCACACTCCTGCCTGGGAACTTCGCTTCTCCTCTGCCCCCACCCTTGCCTGCTCATGACTCCCTTGATCCTCTAAACATCTTTGCCCATTATCTCTTGATGCCCTTCATGCCTGGAACTCCCTCCCTGGATACATTCATTCTTCTCCCTCCCTCCCAACTTTCAAATCCCTCCTGAAAACCTACCTCTTCCATCAGGCTTTCTAAAGCTCGTCATGAGTGAAATTGTGTCCCCCCTCACTTAGACTCTTTCCCCTGTAACTAAGAGAAGCACCTGCACCTGCAAGGGCAACCTCTCAACCTCCTGAATGTATCCATATCCCTGTGAGCCAATGTAGGGAGTTGGATAAGGTACTGGACTTGGACCTGGGAAGCCAGGGTTTAAATCCCACCCGATACATGATGAATTCATGAGACTTCCCAGGTCCTCCTTTAGTCTGGTGTAGTGGGTAATGTGCTGGATGTGGATCTGCAAAATCAGGTTTCAAATTCTTCCCTAGCCATGATGAGCTCACTGGATGGCCTCAAACAAGTCACAACCTCACAGCTTTGGCTCCTTTTCCCCATCTGAAAAATGGGAATATGTGTATCTGTCTGCTCCTGTGTTCCTCTCACCCATGTTCATCTTAGATTGTAAGCAGGGCAGGGACTTGTCTTCAAAATCTGTGACTGTAAAGTGCTGCATACACCTAGTAGTGATATACAAATGATAAGTAGCAGTATCTCATGCTGTTCATCTCTCTGTTGTCTCTCTTAGATTGTACGTCCTCTGGGGTAGGGACCTGTCTATAACTATTGATTGTACAGTGCCAGGTACACTGTTGGCACTATATAGATGATGATGATGATGATTGATGACAACTGATTGCTATACTGATTCCCATATTACCAGTTTTTACTGTTTACTGTGTTGCTGCTTTGCCATTTTCCTGTTTGTTTCAGGGTTCCTCTTACCCCTCGCCCTCATCAGAGTCCTGCAGCCTTCAAAGCCAAAATGGAGGGCTGTGGAGGGAAGGAGAGGGAAAAGGGCATGATATGCCGAACAATTGGCTGAAACAAAGTAAACAATAAAGGCATGCAAATCTGGAAGTAAACTGGAAACATGGTAAAACTGTATATATTGGTTAACTGATATTCATATTATTGGGATTAGTCGGTAGTTTGGAAAGTTGGATAACTGATAACAGTATTCAGTTGCCAATCAGTTAACTGAATACTGTCTGTGTTAAATACTGTTGTTCTCTCATGTCATTGCCATGGGGCTTTTGAGGGTGCTAATGAATAAATGCCATATGCATACATTCTGAGGAAGAGGTTACAACAGTTCCAACCCTCTCTCGCCTCACAGTACGAGTCAATGGCTAGAATCCAAAATAGAGCAGTTCATTTCATTTGTATCTTTAAATGAAATCTTCCATGTAGCACACTGAGATTTGTTTCATTCGAGGCAACAGGACCATTAGATGGCACTCTGAGTAAACTTGAAGAAATTACTTACTTTCCAAGGCTGCTGCAAGCCAATTATTTAAACCAGGCTGAGGGAAATAAAGCCCAGAAAATGTGTCAGCAAATGAAAGAGGACCTCATATTTATTGCACTTTTATTGCACAGCCTGTGTCTTCAAAATATAATGTAGATAGTATACATCCTTTCCTTTATACTAGGTATACTTAATCATAATTTCTTTTAAATAAATATGAGGGAAGAGTAAAAATAACAGCATCCAAATAAAATGGACTAGTGTCAAAATAAAATGGGTTAAGCTCAGAATATGAACTTTTGACATTGTTCTCCACTGTCTGAAAGGGGTGGGGGTGGGGGGTGTACTTTTTTCTAAACTGAAAAGTATAGGATCACCTTTCTCTATAACAGCAGAAAAGCCAACACTAATGCCTAATATCAAGCTTGTATCTCTTTTACTTTTCATCCCCAGGTCTTTGAGTGGAGGGGAAATAGAATAATACCCCTAATACATGGTTTTGAACAAATGTTTCAAAAGCATTTGTGCTAGATGAAGAGGGGCAGGGTGTAAAAAAGACAATCAACAATACTGCAGCAAAAAGCAGCATTTTCTTAGAGCAAAATTCTGCTCTCGGAACTGCAAGGCAACTCTTGGCTCTGTCAGTCTTTTCTGAATGCACATGGATCTACCACCGGTTCAATGGGAATTCCACATGGAGAGAGAGCAGAACATCAGATCAAAATACACACTGAAGAGAGAGAAGGAGAAGATTTGCCTTAAACTGCAGCCCTGCCCAAAGCACTTCTGCAGATTATTTTTTTGGTTCCACTACTCTGCATAACTGCAGGGTTCTTCTCATGTCGAACTCTGCCGGGCTACATCTTTTCTCACACAATATGGTGAGGACTCAAATATCAAAGGGAATTTACCAGGTGTTATTATTGTTAACTGTATGGACACTTGTATTGCTCCCTATCTGCAGAACTGCCATCCCATACAAATGTTCAGACAGGTTTACCTAGATGAAGAATAGTTTGTGTGGTGATCATCACTTCTGAGTAAGTTACCCAGTGTTAAATGAAGAGGATTTTTTTATAATTTGGGAGGCTCATCTCCATATCCAAGGTCTACCTTAGTCTTCTGTTACAAGTTTCAACAAATACACACATATAAGCACTGGGAAAAAGAAAGCCTTACATAAAGAAACTAAGGGCACTTTCAGACCTCCCCCACGCACACACATATTCTGGCTGTGGGAGGGAATGCACAGCCAGGATATGAATGGGGATCCCCCCCCCCACACACACACACACCTTTACCAGCAGACACACACAGGGATGCAAACATGGATTTCCTGCTCTGTGTCTCTGCGGGTGTTTTCCGGAAAAGCCGCACGGTGGGGGCTTTCAGACTGACTGATCCCCATGCATATTCTGACTGTGCATTCCTCCCGCAGCCAGGATATGTGCGGGGGGGAGGTCTGAAAGTGACCTAAGATCAGGTTCTAATGCAAAAAGCAATGTAGGTGATGAAAAGGTGCAAAGGAGATGATTATTTAATTTTTATTTATTTATTTATTTAGTCAAATTATATGCTGCCCTTCCTGCAGAGGCTCAGGCTGTCTTACAATAATAAAAAAAGTAATAAAAATATTTACAATTAATATAAGAATCCCCTTAACGTCCCATCCAGCACTCCCAATCCCATCCAACCTTATCCTTGCCTACCAAATGCCTGGCCAAATAGAAAGGTCTTACATTATTTACGGTGTGGTCCTTAACAGGGCCTTGGGGGTCTTATAGGTATTGAGAGGTGGTGATTGGTGGGAGTGTCATGGGTTGGAAGTCTGCACCCCCACTTTACCAGGTTTGAGTGACTCTGTTTCCCTCGCACACAGCCCACTTGAGTTAGTTTTCTCTCTCTGACTGATTCAAGCCTGCCGCAGGGACAACTTCTTTGTCACTCAAGGACCCGATCCATCCCATATACAGACTCTTTAATCTCTGGGTTCGCAAGAGCTTGAGAACTCTTGTTGCTCACTTGTGTTCCATTGTTAGACACAGACACTTCTTCATAAAGATAAGAAGTAAGTTTATTGATTACATAAGCAAGATAGTTGATACAGAGTGGTTACTAGAAATCAAAGGTAAATATAATGCATTCCTGATCTATACTGGTCGAGTTCCTAAATAAGCATTTTACCCTACCAAGGTCCATAAGTTCTTCTCAGTCCTTGATGTAAGTGACTGGGTCTTCAGCCTTAGAGTTGCTAGAGAGCAAAGTCCTGCCTCTCAGTTTATGGTTCAGCTCAGCCCTCCTGGCTTCAAGATGGTGAGTGAGTTCCTGATAGTCACTTTCCCCTCTGGGGTACAACTCCTTATATCCCCAGGAGGAAATTCCTCATATCTTCTCAAGGCTTCTAGAATTCCTTTTGTTGTTCCTATCAGCTTTCTGTGTCTCTTGCATGTAGGCAATGGCTACCTGCATTAGCACATAAATGTCTCTGGCCACCCGTCTGGGACGAATCAACAAACTGTCTTTCCATTTCCTGGAACTTGGTCAAGTGTCACAGTCCTGACTTGGGTTTTACAGTTCTCAATTGTAACATTACATACATGTGGAACCTTTTCCTTTACATATTTACCAGACGTGTAGTCTACATGTAGGCCCGTGTTACACATGTGTGACTCTATGTTCCTCCGTGACAGGGAGGATTTGGGGATTTTATATTCTATTGTTTATGTGAAGGTTTTTTTTTGGGGGGGTAAATGGTGAGGGGCTTGTATTATGTTTGAGAGGGTAGGTGGGGGGTTTGGAGGGGGAGGGATGGAGAGATTGGGTTAGGGAGGGGGGATGGAGGTTATACAGGGTGGGGTGGAATATTCTCCCCTGGTTGCCAGGGCTGGGCAGCTCAGCTGGGGGGGAGGGGGGCACAGCCATAGGGGTCGTGATAGGATGGGGGAGATATGGTCCCAAATGGGGGGAGGCGAGTTCAGTGAAGTGGAACAGGTGCTTGTTGCATGTCCTGCTCACTACCCCCCAAGCAGGTGGGCAGATGATTCATGGTCAGAGGGCCCCTGGCCCTATGCTGGTGCTGTTGAATGCAAGATCAGTGGTTAATAACACAACAAGGGTCCAGGAAGTGATCCTGGACTGTGCCACTGATCTCGTATGTATCACAGAAACCTGGCTGGACAATTAATTGGGGCCTCTCTTGACTGATTTTGTTCTGGCTGGAAATTCCGTGCCGCATCAGCCATGGTCGGAGGGACGGGGTGGTGGTGTAGTCATGATTTTTAAGGAGGAGTGGTCTGTGCAGAGGCATCCAGTGTAATACATATTGTGTTTGATTTCGCAGGTGACAGTTTGGGAGTACTGCTTGTATACGGTGCACCTGCCTGTGCAGCAGCCTCCCTGGATGCTCTAGCGGAGGTTAGGGATGGGCGAACGTGATTCAGAAGTTCGGAGTTTGGACCGAACTGGACCAGTTCCTTCGACCGAACCGAATTCGATTTTCGAACTGAACCAAACCGAATTTCTGAACTCGGTTCTGTTCGTCCATCCCTAAAAGATAATATTCCATTTAGTTCAATGGGATTTGAATTTCCAAACTTTGTTCGGAAGTTCGGAGTTTCGACCGAACTCGAATATTTCAGTCAACTGAACCAAACTTCTGAACCGAACCTAATTTCCAAACTGAACCGAAACGAATTTCCAAACTCGGTTTTGTTCACCCATCCCTAGCGGAGGTGGTGTCAGGGGTGGTGTTGCAGTTCCCAAAGACAGTAATCTTGGGGGACTTCAACATTCACACCGACACTAACCTTGGGGGAGCGGCGCATGAGTTCACGGCCACCATGGCAACCATGGACCTGGTCCAGATGTTTATCGGCCTGACACATCAGGGGGGATATACCTTAGACCTTGTGTTTTGCACTGGCCTTGAGCTGAGTGTTCCGTTAGTGAGGGAGATATCAGCTGTACCTTTGTCATGGATGGATCATTACCTCCTGCAGGCCTCACTCCTGGCACATGTCTGCCCCCAGGAAAGGTGCGGAACCAATTCAGATGGTTCACCCCTGGAGGTTGATGGAACTGGAGTGGTTCCAGAATGCTTTGAATGAGAAGCCCTCTAATCTTGATGACCATCTCATCGATGACCTTGTTGTGTTATGGAATACCTTGCTGACTGGGGTGATCGATCAGATGGCTCCTAGACATCCACTGCCAAGGCGACAGCTCCGCAGACCTCCTTGGTTTTCCGAGGAACTGCAGGTGCTGAAGCGAGAAGGGCAGCGGTTGAAGCGACAGTGGTGTCGTTCTTGTGCTGAAGCCAGCAGATTGCAGCATAGAGCTAGTTTACCGGCCTATGCCATGGCTATGTGGGCAGCAAAAAAGGAGTTTTTTGCTACCCTCATAGCATCTGCAAAATCCCGTCCAGTGGAGCTTTTCTGGGTGGTGCCGGGGCTGGTCAGTCCGGCCTCCCTCCACTTTGGGGCGGAGTCATCTACTGCTCACTGTGACATGTTTGTGGATTATTTTGTGGATAAAATCACTCATATTCACCATGACTTCGACGCTGTATTTATTACACTAGGGGAATTGGAGGTTATGGAAGCTCCGCCTTGTCCGGTTTTATGGGATCAATTTCAGTCGGTGATACCCGTCGATGCAGTGGATGTTCTTGGGGCAGTCAGAGTCACTTCTTGCAAATTATATCTGTGCCCATCCTGGCTAGTTAAGTCCTGCTGGGAGATGATGGGGTCATTGCTGGCTGGGGTGGTCAATGCCTCCCTTTGGGAGGGCAGAGTGCTGGGCTGTCTCAAGAAGGCGGTGGTGCGGCCTCTGCTCAAGAAACCATCACTTCATCACTTTACAATGACTCCCCCACCATCTATCTGCTTGTCTCTAACCTTCGCTTTTTAGGGAAGTTTATTGAATGGGTAGTGGCTGGGCACCTGCAGGGGCATCTTGATCGCGTCAGTTTTCTTGATCCCTCTCAGTCAACATTTCATCTGGGGTATGGCACCGAGACTGTGCTTGTGGCTTTGGTGGATGACCTTTGCTGGGAATTGGACTGGGGTCATTTGACCCTGTTGATTTTATTATATCTATCGGCTGCATTTGATACCATTGATAACAAGATGTTGGTGACATACCTGCGGGACTGTGCAGGGGTGGACAGGACTGTTCTTGAATTGTTCCACTCTTTCCTGACTGGAAGAACCCAGTGAGTGGTGCTTGGGGATTATTTTTCATCATACTGAGACCTCTCGTATGGAGTGCCGCAGGGTTCTGTTTTGTCCCCTCTCCTGTTCAATGTGTACATGCAGCCACTTGGTGAGGTGATTGGGGGTTCAGTGTGCAGTGTCAACAATATGCTGATGACACCCAGCTGTACCTGTCTTCTTCAACAGACCAAGGCCCGGCAATCTCAGTGCTTACTCGATGTCTGATGGCTGTGAGGAACTGGATGAGGGCTAACCAACTGAGGCTGAATCCTGACAAGACAGAAGTGATGGCAGTGGGTAAGGCAATGGAGATGGTGTCCCCCATTATTGATGTGGTCTGCCCTCCATTGGTCTCCCAGGTACGGATTCTGGGGATGCTCCTTAATATGCAGGTCCACCTGAATGTCCAGGTGGAGGCTGTGGTAAGGAGTGCTTTCCACCAATTACATCTGGTGCAATGGCTTTGGCTGTATGTTTCAGACTCTGACCTGGCCACCATCATCCATGCTTTTATCACCTCTAGATTGGACTATTGTAACATGTTGTATGTGGGACTACCCATGGTGACAGCTCGGAAATTGCAGCTGGTGCAGAATGTGGTGGACTGTCTCCTGGTGGGACTGGGTCACCAAGAGCATATTACACCAGTGCCCCGTTCTCTGCACTGACTGACAGTAGTTTTCCAGGCCTGATTCAAGGTGTTGGTCTTGGCCAATAAATCCCTAAGCTTCCTAGGCCCTACCTATCTGTGGGACTGCCTCACTCCCCAGGTACTGGATCGGCCCCTGCGGTTGTCTGGTGGTTCCCTGCTCGAGGTCCCCCAGGTTTTCTGGGGGGGGGGTCACGCAAGGGAGGGCATTCTTGGTGGCTGCACCATGGCTGTGGAACTCCCTTCCAGTGGGGGTCCAGTTGGCCCCGGATCTCTTCTCCTTTCGAAGAAGTTATAAGACCTGACTGTTCTTCCAGGCGTTTGGCGGGAGAGGTGGGTGATGGGGATGGGGGGTTGGGGTGGGGTTGGGTATTTCCCCTCCTTTTATGAATGATTGTAATTGATGTTTTTATGATTGTAAGCCACCCCGAGCTGCCTGTGCCAAGAGGGGTGAGGTAATAAAGCTTTTAAATAAATAAATAAATAAATAAATTTACAGAATATGAGCAGGCTTAGGCAGACCCAAAGGGGGACAGAGTTCCATAATCACAGGGCAGCCACTAAGATTGCCGCCCTGCATGCCCTAGCTGTAAAAAAATGTGAAATGTGAGCCACCTCTAATGGAAGGGCAGCATATAAATTCAAATAAATAAATAAGTAATTCACTTAAATAGTGGGTTTACTTTGCCTCTCTGAGAACATTTTTAGATGTTCATTAAGTTTTCAGGTTACAGCAATTTCCCACAATCACAACGATTTGTGCAAGCGTTGTTCACATGTCCCTGCTCCATCATGCATGAAAACAGTCACACTGTACCCATAAAACCACATTTTCACAATGACAATTGGTGCAAATGGCAGGAGCTTTCAACTGGATTCAGTTCCTTTTGGGAACGAGGTGCTGGAGCACATTACATTGGTGCTCCAATGTCTGCATTGGCTTCCTATATTTTGGGGGGCACAATTCAAGGTTCTGTTTTTGACCTTTAAAGTCCTAAACATTCTGGGCCTCACATATGTGAAAGGTGCCTTCCTTCTATGCCCCATTATGGCCTCTTTGATCAGCCAGGACTCAGGAGCACCATTCTATGCATACCATCTGTTAACTTTGTTCGTATAATTGGGAATTTCGGGTGTGGGTGGTGTTCTCAGTTGATGCCCCAATGTTATAGAACTCCCTTACTCTGGAGGTTCATTTGAGCTCAGACCTGAGCATCTTCAGAAGGTGGTGTAAGACTTCCTTCTTTGAAAAAGCATTTGACAGGCAGGGATAGGGGTGCATTGGGGTGGATTTGTTTACTGCTTTGGGGGTAGGGTTATGAGGCGTGGGTGGAGGGAATTGGGAGGTGGGTTTTGGTACTTCAAGTGGGGAGCCATGGGAGGGTTGGAAGCTTAAGGGTATTTTTTATATGACTTTTAATACATTTAATTTTTGTGAGCCACCCTGAGCCTTTGGGAAGGGTGGCATATAAATGGTAATAAATAAATAAATACATTCAATTGAATTCAGTTCATCGGAGCATATGAATGGTGTACACAGTTTTAACTAAAACAAATTGCACATCCCTAGTTCTCCCAGTTCTTCCTGGCAGTACATGTCCAGCGATTTTTCTTTCTGAGTCATTGCATTCTCAGGAACAATTTCAGAGGATTACCATCACCCTGGCCATTGTTCAAACTGACAGTCATGCAACAACCAGCACTGCTACCACCACCGTATAATATCAGTCACTTCCAACCAACCAATCTGCCCGCCAACACTCCATTCCCTAGACTGAGGAAGAGACCAAGATTTTGAACATTCTGCAGAACACTTCACTTTTCCATAGAGTGCTGTATGTATTCTACAAGATGCAGTGTCTGTCTTCAATTATGCATTTAATCAACCCCAGGACAAGCACTGGCCCTTTAAGACTCCCTTTGGGGAAGGGAGGGGCAAGAGTCTGAGGGAGAAACTTGAGGGAGAAGCCTGGAGGAGAATGGATAGGAGAGAGCTGGGAGGATAATTGAGGAAGTTGTGAAGAGAAGAGGAAGAGCTGTGAAGGGAACAGAGAATAGAGAGTGATAGAGAGGGGGAAGAGAGTATTGAGAGAGAACATCCAAAAGTGAAAGGGATAGAAAACTGATAAAGATACCAAAAGAGTGTTAGAACCACCAGAAAGAGAGACACGAATGAAGGGAACCAAGGCAGACATCAACAGCGAGAGAAAGAAAGAGGAAGCTGACACCAGAGAGACACCAGACGAGAAAGAGCAGAGAGGAGCATCAGAGAGGAGATGACTGGAAGGAGATCCATGAGAGAGAGAGAGAGAGAGAGAGAGAGAGAGAGAACGGTGAGTAGAACAAAGGAGAGAAAAACAGACTGTAATTAGTTGAATTGATGTGTCAAGGTAATTCTTCCCCCTCCTCAGCACCACTTTGCAATTTCCCCCTGATATATTGCTCTCTTTACCCCTTTTACCTGTTGTTGCTATTGTAATAAAGCCTTACTCTCCCCCCGCCCTTTACTTACCGGTGTGTGGTTCCCTTATAGGGGGTTTGTGAGGGGGGGGGGTTGGGCCTTTTGGGGTTTACCTAAGGTTTTGTTTAAATAGTTGTTGGTAAAGCCCTCGTGTGCATTTTATTTTCATTATTATGATTTTCTTTTTCATTATTGTAATAACAAAACCAACAAATAATAACCAAAAAAATACAAAAATGAATTATTGTTTTTGAAATAATGGGAAAACACTGAAAAACTTATTTCTGGCTATACTTTTTTTTTCCTTCTAATTAAATTCTGATAACACTTGGAGAGATTGTACCCCCAATGGAGGGCACTAAATTTACCAACACTCAAAAACAAATTAATAAAGGGAACCAATTTTAGAAGCAATTGAGTGTTGTGATTTTATGAAAAGCTCCATACACATTCCTGGCTACAAATATTTTTATTTTTCATCCAATTTTCATGAAACCTTGGAATACTATGTCCCTCCACAAGTTTAACACTCCTGCCAAATTTCAGAAAGATTGGATACACTGTCCTGATGTTATAAGCTATTAACTTGAAAATGCATTTCTGGCTGTAACATTTTTATTTTCCATCATGTTTACAAGACATTTGGCATAAATGTAACACACACCTTCCCTGTCATTTCTGCCAAACTACAGGACAATTTGATAAAGTAACCCAATTTTATAAGCAATTGAAGTTATCCTCTTGAAGACCATTACTCAGATAAATAGCAGCACATGCAGTGCCAGCCAGAGGCAGGCACCTGGGATGACAGAGGGAAAGGAGGCTGTAGGATGGAGGATGGGGAGCAACACAACAGACCGACAAACACATTCACTGACCAATTACTGTATGCTTCCAGCTTTACAGGACCAATTGGTAATGGCTTTNCCCCCCCCCCCCCCCCCCCCACACACACATATTCTGGTTGCAGAAGGGAATGCACAGTCAGGATATACATGAGGTTCTGCCAGTCTGAAAGCCCACCCACCCCGCAAAAACCCATAGGGATGAAGAGCAGGAAATCCAGCTTTGCATCCCTGTGGGTGTTTGCTGGCAAAGCTGCATTGGGGAGGCGGCTTTCAGAACAGCCAATCCCTGTGCATATTCTGGCTATGCATTCCCCCCACAGCCAGAATATGCATGGGGGGAAGGTCAGAAAGTGGCCATCATTTACACATCCAGGCTGGTCAATTATCATCACAATCACATCCTGCAGCACTGTGTCAGAGAACATAAGAGAATCTCTACTGGCTCTTTCTTAAACAGATGCTTCCGACTTCCCAGTAACAAGTGGGGGAAGTTGGAATTGGTACAGCACAGAAGAGGATATTTGGTTGACCTTTCTTCTGGCCAATTGGCATCACAAACCGATCTTATACCAAAGTGATGCCTAAGAGAATCCCTGGCATAGGCTCATTCTCTGCATATGTTGTGAAGGAATATACAACTGGAACCCTTTATCACAACTTTCTGATATTTGAAAGAGATGATCCTTAGGGTGTTAGATACAGCCCTGATAAATTTCATGAATGCTTGTTGGATTACAAAGATGGTACAATCAGACATACATTTACAAGTTAATTTTGTATACCACCTGGACCCTTTATCAAATCCTTCTGAATGTTGTCACATATGTTAAGAATGTAGAGGGATATATACATGCCACTTTTCATATAAATTGTATGTTAGACAAAGAATGTACAGCCATAAATATATATGCAGATATTTGCAAAATAGCATAATTCAACTGATTATAAAATCAGATTACTTTTCCCAATATTTCTGGAGCTTGGTACACTTAATGACTTCTATTTGTTGTACAATATTCCCAGGTTTCATACAAATATAATCAAAAACAAAAATGTTACAGCCAACGTCACTCTGTTGATAAGCTGGTCCAGCATTGGAACAGTTTGCTGGAGGAGGCCATTGACAGGGTGGCTCCAAGACACCCTCTGCCTTGGTATCATCACCGCAGGGTCCCTTGGTTTACCGAGGGGCTGCGGTGTATGAAACGAGTAGGCAGGAGGCTGGAGCGACACTGGCGTTGGACTCAATCTGATTCCGACCGATTTCTCCATAGGGTCCATTTGTGGTCCTATGTTGAGGCTGTGAAGACAGCAAGGAAGGAGTTCCTTGCTGTCTTCATAGTGTCTGCAAAGTCATGCCCAGCGGAGCTGTTTCGGGTGGTGCAGGGGCTGGTCAGTTCGACCTCCCTCCGCCTGTACGGGGACTTGTCCCAGGTCCGTTGTGAGGAGTTTTTCACCTACTTCGCAGACAAGATCACTCGGATTCAGAGCAACTTTGACGCTGGATTAGAGGGAAGTAGGGGGAGAGCACGAGGGGATGGAGGCCCCGTCTGGTCCAGCTTTGTGGGGGGAGTTTCAGGAAGTGACGCCAGCCGATGCGATGGATGTCTTGGGGTCTGTGAGGGCCACTTGTTGCGAACTTGATCAATTCCCATCCTGGTTGGTGAAAGTCTCCAGGGAGACATTGGGGACAATGCTGGTGAGGGTGGTGAACACATCCTTGCAGCAGGGGAGGCTGTCGCCCAGCCTCAATGAGGTTGTGGTGCGCCCCTTGCTTAAGAAACCATCTTTGGATGTGGACGGGCTTGCCAGTTACTGACCCGTCTCTAACCTTCCCTTTTTAGGGAAGGTTATTGAGCGGACGGTGGCGATCCAACTCCAGTTGCATCTCAATAGCATCAGTTTCCTGGACCCTTTCCAATCTAGGTTCCGCCCCGGCTATGGCACTGAGACGGCGTTGGTGGTCTTGGTTGACGATCTCTGCTGGGAGATGGAAGCAGGATGCTCAACATTTCTCATCCTGCTAGATCTCTCGGCCGCTTTTGACACCATGGACCATGGGCTGCTGTTGAGACAGTTGCGTGACCTGGGAAGTCTGCATGGGACTGTTCTTGAATGGTTCCGTTCACTCCTCTCGGGGAGAAGCCAGTGGGTGGTGTTGGGGGAGGAGACATCTTGCCCCCACGCTTTATCATGCGGCATTCCGTAGGATTCCATTCTGTCTCCATTATTATTTAATGTATATATGCAGCCCTTGGGGGAGGTCGTGAGAGGGTTCGAGGTGCGATGTCACCAATATGCTGATGATACTCAGCTGTACCTCTCTTTTTCAACTGACCCAGACCCTGCTTTCTCTTTGCTATCCCAGTGTTTGGAGGCCATGGTGGAATGGATGTGGCAGAGCAGACTGAAGCTCAACCCCGATAAGATGGAGGTGATGGTGGTGGGGAGAGCGAGGGAGTTATTGGTCCCCCTGATTGGGGGGGTTCACCCTCCTATAGCTCAACAGGTCCGGAGTCTGGGGTGATATTGGATGCTGATCTCTGCCTGGAGAGGCAGGTGGAGGCAGTCATGAAGGCTGCCTTCCGCCAGTTTCATCTGGTGCGGAGGCTGCATCCGTATGTCTCCGGCCAGGACCTGGCCTCCCTCATCCATGCCTTCATCACCTCGAGACAGGACTACTGCAACGTGCTCTACATGGGGCTTCCCTTGTTCCTGGTTCAGAGGTTGCAGCTAGTGCAGAATGCGACGGCCCGGCTTCTCTCAGAGACAGGTCGTCGGGAGCACATAACACCTGTGCTCTGGACTCTGAACTGGTTGCCAATAGCGTGCTGAGCCAGGTTCAAGGTTTTGATCTTGATCTATAAGGCCCTTCACGGTCTGAGTCCCTCGTATCTCAGGGACCACCTCACCCTCCGCGCCCCAGAGCGGCTCCTTCGGTCTGCCGGGGGTGACTTCTTGGCGGTCCCTCGCGTTAAGCAGGGGGCCACAATGGAGAGGACATTCTCGGTGGCCAGGTCTCGCCTTTGGAACTTCCTCCCAGAGGAAGCTCGCCTGGTCCCAAGCCTTTTGACATTCCAGCGAAGTTGAAAAACCTGGCTGTTCGCCCAGGACTTTGGGGAGGAGTGGAGGGGGGATTAGTGGGGTTTTATCATCTTATTTATTGTTTTATTGTGATTCCTGGCCCTGTTTTAATACCTGTATTTTGGAATGTTTAATTATTTTTAGATGTATTTTATATTTGTGGTTGGTTTTTTATTTGTAAGCCACTCCAAGCTGTTTTAGGAGGGGCAGGGTAGAAATTTGTCAAAATAAAATAAATAAATAAATAAATATGTGTTTTACATTGAAACCAATGGAAATTGAAAATGAAAGCAAAAACAAAAATGATGTTTTAATATTTATGAAAACAAAAATGACAGATTTAAATAACAAAAACAAAAAATGAAAACAAAAAATGGCATGGGTCCCTGGTGCACACCTCTATCCCCTTTTAGACTGGGAAGTTCACCAGCTGGAGGTACCACATGTATGATCTCCTAAAGAGAACCCAGGCCCGATAGCTCCCCTCTTCTGGAAAGGAGGTCAGAGTGTGGGGAGTGTGGGGTTTCAGTATTATTCCATTTTCTTAGAACTTTCCAACAAATAAATACATTTTAAAAAACATAGTTTCACATGAACATAAGGGATTTCACTCTCCCTGGGGCTATGTCACACACTTACTACTTCTATTTACCTTGGTAACAAGGAAACTGACTCACAATTATTTTATTTATTCATTTTATTTATTTTCAATACTTCATACCCTGCCTCATCCTGCCATCGGCAGCTCTGAGTGGCCTATGCAATTAAAAATATAAAATCACAAAAATTCACAAACAAAATCCATCCACAGTTAAAATATCCAACAGTCTCAAGGATAAAACAGTCTCAAGGATAAAAACACAACCCAACCCCGCCCCCCATCTCCCTCTACCCCTACCACTGCATCTCCCTCACCAAACACCTGGTGAAACAGCCAGGTCTTACACTTTCTTTGAAAGGAAGGAAGATCAGCGGACAGACGGACCTCCACCAGGAGATAGTTCCACAGCCTTGGGATGGCCATAGTCAGAATGCCAGCACTCCACCCATTGAAATCAGGGGACCTCAAGAAGTGCACTTCCAGCTGACTGCAGGAGCCAATCCAGGACTTGGGGGATGAGGCGGTCCCACAGGTAAATGGGGCTCAGACAATTTTATTTTATTTTATTTTATTTTATTTTATTTTATTATTTCATTTTTACCTCACCCCTCTCACCAATGGTGTTTTGGGGCGGCTAACAAAATTATAAAACAATAAAACAATAAACATAATAAATATAAATATACAAATACATAACATCCATATCAAGTACTAACCCCACCTAACTCCTCCCCGCCACTAAACACCTGTCAAAAGAGCCAGATGTTGCAATTCTAACAGAAAGCAAGGAGATCTGGGCTGAGGTGAATCAGACCATTGGGAGGGCATTCCAAAGTGATGGAGCGGCGACTGAGAATGTCCACCTATCCATCCAGACTGAACCCACTGTTAATGCGAGAACTGCAGAAGGGTGCTCCCGGACATCTTCAGGGGCCAACCAGCAGCCCAGGGGGTGAGGCGATCCCTCGGGTTAGCAGGGCCCAGGTCATGTAGAGCTTTAAAGGTCAAAACCAGCACCTTGAATCAGACCTGGAAGCCAATAGAAAACCAATGAAATGCTTGGAGCACCAGCTGAATATGCTCCATGTGACCTATCCCCGTAAACAGATGGATCACTGCATTTTGCACCAGCTGCAGCTTCTGGACTGTCACCATGGGCAGCTGTACACAGAGCGTGTTATAGGGCCCACACCGTATAGCACTTTAGAGGTAAGAACCAACATCTTGAATTGGGCCCGGAAGACTATAGGCAGTGAGCGAAGCACCAGTGTTATATACTTAAGGTAAACCATCCCTGTGAGAAGACAGGCCTCCGTATTCTGCACCAGTTGAATTCTCTGGACCATCACCATGGGTAGCCTCATGTAGAGCTCATTATGGTAGTCCAGTCTTGAGTTTATTAAAGCATGGATGATAGTGGCAAGTTTGGAGTCTGAGATATACGTCCAAAGCCGCTGCACCAGAAGTAACTGACAAATGTGCTCCTTGCCACAGTTACTACCTGAACATCCAAGCGAAGCTGCGAATTGAGAAGAACCCCCAGACTCTGAACATGAGCGACCAAGGAGGGGGAAATCCCATCAGTGATAGGAGTCTCCTCCACCCCCAGTCCCCCAATCCCGCCCACCAGCAGCATCTCTATCTTTTTAGGATTCAACTTCAGATGACTCATCTCATCCAATCCCCCAAAGCTGCCAAACACCGAGTAAGCACCAAGACTGGCAGCCCTGAATCAGCTGAAAATGAGAGATAGAGCTGAGTTATCATTAGAATATCGACATAAGAAATTTTCACATACTGGCAGCAAATACCATCAGGCCGTCGGCAAGAATGCCAAAACATTGACAGTAAACAGTGAAAAAGCCAACAATAAGTGCTGACATGACTTCTTGTTCGGGTACTGTGTCAGTTCGTTGCAATACACAAAATGTCAGGTAGATAATACACTGAAATTTTGATGGATTTTTTTCTTGATTTTTTTTCTTGATCAATTTTTTAAAAAACCAAGCCACTGTGCAAACACAAAATAGCTGCCAGAGCCATTCTGCGCATACACAGCACTTTTCCAAGATGACTTGGGCAGCGTTGGCACCATTTTAGAAAAGGGCAGCTGGTGTCTGCATGCACAGATCAGCTGCCCCTTTCCAAAATGGCACCAACGCTACCAGTGCCATCTTGGGAAAGGGCTGAGCATTCTCGGAACGTCCCTGGCAACCATTTGCGCATACGCAGTGATTTTATTTGTTAGTGAGTTTCTCACGAGATTCTTGAATCCCTTAACAAGATCATTCTGATATGTCATGAGTATTTATTGATTCTTGCAAGAGTCTCGTGAGAATCAAATGGATTTTCATAGCAGCCCTAAATTGATACCATCTCTTCTCTTTGTCACAACTTCGTTAACTCCATTCCACTCCTGGCATACTTTATGGACAGCACCTTTCTATTAGGTTCATTTCCATTTGATGATTGTTTGAAGAAATAATGCTCCTTTATAAGGAAAGATGATGAGACATTTGCGTAGCATGTATTTCAGCCCTGGGTCAATTGTTCCCTTAGACTGTTTACCAGACTAAGAAAGTCACAGATATACCTATTTTACTATATATGCTGGTTAGCTGCAATAGAGCAGTTGACTGTGTGAATGACAGTGCTTGTCAAGTTAAAATAAATCTATAACATTTAATACTCTGTTTGTACAGATGGAAATACATTATTTTTAAAATCACATCCTACAGCTAGGCTGTGAAAGTGCAAATGGAGAATAGAAATAAGTGGCATATCTAAATGCAGGACTGCCTCCTTTCATTTTTCTTCCAGAATAAAAAATGACACATTGTGCTGCCTTTCAGTTGGGAAATTTTCTGTTAGTTCCCACTGCCGCTGAGAAAGCCTAGGAAGGCAGCACGACACCAGCCAAATGTTCACTACAGGGGTACCCATTTCTGCTGATTGGGAAAAACTAAAGAATGTGCACAGCAGGAGGTCAGCTCACCTCTCGTTTTTATGAAAGGATGATAAAATAGTGACTCGGACTTTACAGGAAAAAGAATAGTATTCCCAGGTTTGCATGAACATGTTGAGAGCTAACCAGTACTTGCATAAGGCCAGTTTCTGAAAAGACATGTGCGTTAGATGAGTATGTGTCTCATTTACATGCTTTTGTCAAGGATCTGACCATTCCTCAATCTCTGACCTTCACCCAGCACAATATCTGCTCCCTTTTCAAGACTGCCACTGGGTGGGGGTGAGGTCACAACAAGGTGTTGCTCAGTTTCATCACTTCTAATCTGTACAGACTCCTTTTCCTAAGCCTTCTCCTTCCGCTGTCTGCAGTAGGAGTGCATTACTCAGCCACTGCATACAAAACTAGGTACACAAGTTCCCTAATGACAGATTTCTTTGTTTGTTTGTTTTTTTGTTTATTTTGGGGAAATTCACCTCTTTAGCAAACAAAGGTACACTCTAGTGTTCTGTTACCAGTTTCAGAAAATGTGCACATATATGTGTGTTGGGTAAAATAAAGCTTTATGTAAATAAATAATTTAAAGTTATAAATAAAAAGACATTTGTCGACCCATCCTGGAATGAGACAAGGACAATGTCAAATGGGGTCTTTAATAGCCGTACTTCTGTATTATTCCAAATTAGATGAGCTTGGCGGGATAATTGTAATTTGGTTCCAGTACAATCAGCACTATCAAACTGTCAGGGGAACTTATCTTGATGTACAATTGATAGTAAACATACCTTTTCCCCAAGAATGTGACCCCACTCTTTTTGTTTTGGTGAAAATCGCTCCATAAGGAATACAGAATCCGCAGTGCTCAAGCGACAAAGGCCAGAGAGGAATGTGATAGCCAGGTGAGCCATAGAAACTGAAAAGCCCCTCAGGTAAAGCAAGAGACCTGAAAAGAACAAGAATTAGATAAGGGAAGAGCCTCCACCAGTAACCATGGGAGCACAGGAAATGGAGACTGCCCTTCGGTTTCGAACAAAGACCCTAACTTATAACTCCAGATTATCAAAAATGAGCACAATGATGGGCCTGTCTATGCGTAGATGGAGCCAGTCCCCCGCCCCCCGTTCCGCTATAAGAAAGCCCCTTATCTCCTGTAAAGATTTGTTTTCCCCACAACATCCTGACAATATTTCCCTATTAACTCACGCTATCTTCCTAAAGACACCTTGAGCAACCTCCCAACCCTTCATTGAATTCCATTGTCACGCTCAGGCCTCTTTTGTTCCCCTCAGAATTAGGTCACCACTGGAGCTAGGACTTTCTAGAATTTAGTTCTAAGCACGGGAAGACAGAAAGGTGATTCCCCCTCCAGTCACCTTGGTCGGCCCTAAGAGACCCTACCCCCCAAGGGTCCCTCCCCCTGAGCACATGGAAATCACCCTATAATAATAATAATCCAATCTCTGGACCAAGGACTAGAGTAGTTCTAGACCCCACAGAAGGACGCCTCTCCCAGACCTTGGTCTGTGTTCCTCACCTCCACCTCTTAACACGCCCTCCCCCCCACCCTCCGCTGTCTGAGGGTTGCCTGTCTCTCCATCTACCTACAGGCTCAGCAAGGTAACCTTTCAAACTTCTCTCTTTCTCTCTGTTCTCTTTTCCTTCCTCTTCCCCCAAGGCAGTGTGCACCAACCCTGAAGAATACCAGACTGGGAGTGGGTTGGATTGTTCGTGGGTGGGTGGTGTATCTGTACAAGGGAGGGTGGTTATTTCAAGCTGCACAGCACCTAAGAATTGACCTGTGGGTGTGCATCTGTACAAGGGAGGGTAGGTGTGTGTATCTGTGTCTCCCTTTTGTAATAAAACCCCTTGGTATTCAAGCAGTTGTCTGTGTATCTGGGAATTGGGTGGGACAGTACAACTGACCAGGAGCGCACTCCGTATCTCAGACTGATCCTTGTGGCACGTGGGAACCCCTAGTTCAACTAATTCAGCTAATTCCCTTAAATTTGAGAACCGGGCGTATATTGGGGTGCCGACCCCCCAATAGTCATGCATGGAAGGGGGTCTCCTGCTAACAAAATGGTGGAGAATGCAGGCAGTCACGTGGGCACCCATGCAAGACAAGGGTGTACGGTCCACAGAGGCAGAGTGTGTAGCTCTCAATAGCTGGAACCCTCCCCCCTTCCCTTAACAATAGTGGATTGGTGGGAGGAATCTGTGTGAATTTAAGTAGAATGCGAAGCTCAACGGAGCCGGTAGTTAGCTTGATGTTTCTAGGAATGAGAACCAAGTCCAATGAGACCACTCTAGCCACTGAGGGTTATAGCCTTAGACAATCAGAAAAGATAGTGTAGTCTTGGAGCTATAAGAGATAGCTTTGAAATTTAGGGTTGAACTGGTCTGAGAATCACAGAGCTGGTTCTGAGACCCCTTATGAGATTTAGATAGTTTTGAGATTTGAAGTCTAGATTTGAGTTTGTCTTCAAGCTGTAAGAAACAGCTTTTGGGATTTGGAAATAGCGTCTTGGCACTGTTGTTGGCAATGTAGGGACGTTGTGAGCCAGCGAGGCAGGAGATGGGAACATAGTGGTAAATTCCCTACTGAAGAAGGAGGGAGGAATAGCTAAACTAGAGAAGTGGGTTGGAAAGAAGGGTAAAAGCCCATGGCAACCAGGATGCCTTAAAACTCAGGACCCGGCTGTGTATGTGTGTAAGGCTTATGAGGAGTACACACAGACGTTAAGCCAAAAGAAGGTAAAAAGTATGCTTGTGCCGCTTGGGCTCGCTGGTATGCCTGCTGTGACATGCAGGAGATGCTAAGGGAAGGCCAAGGCAGACATGAAAGAGAATTGCAAGAGCTGAAGGAGTTAGTGCAGGATCTCAGGAACCAGTTGGAAAAGGAAGGTGTGAGGGTAAAGGGACTAGAGGAGAAATGCATAGAGATGGATCGGGACAAGTGCGAGTCAATAGCAGAGACTTGGAGGCTTACAACAGTGCTTAAGACAGCACAGGAAGGGAAACTTAATGCTGTGTCAAGAGCTGAACAAGCAGAAGGGAGGCTGGAAAGGTTGACATTCCAATTAGAAGTTCAGTCAGCAGCACGATTTCTGGCAGACCAAAACCAGACAGCAAAGGCAGCAGTCAGCCATGAAGCTTGTGAGCGGACCATACAGCAGCTGAGGGAAGAAATCCATGTGCATCGTGGCTTGGTAGCCACAGTGCGGGTGAAAGAATTCCCCAGACCAAAGTGACCCTCAGATGCCATTCCAGAGGCCCCTTTCAATTCAGATTGGAAGGAGCCGGAGCCTCTGGCCCCTGTGGTAACCTGCCAAGTCGAGCGCCATACAGGGAGAGGTGTGCAAGTTTGGGAGGAAGTTCAGGAGACAGTTAGATAGTCCCCCACTCAGGCCCTCTCCCCCTCTGTTCAAGCCTGTCTCACCAACTGTCTCTCCGATATCTCCGCCTGGATGTCTCAACGTCAACTCAAACTGAATATGGTGAAAACTGAACTCTTGATCTTCCCTTCCAATCCTTCCTCTCCCTCTTCCCTGTTAATTGCCATTGACGGGGTCTCCATCCTCCCTGTCCCCCAAGCCCATAGCTTGGGCTTCATCTTTGACTCTCACTTTACCTTCAAACTTTATATTGACTCCGTTGCCAAATCCTGCCGCTTCTCCCTCCACAACATTGCCAAGATCCACCCTTTTCTGTCCATCTCCTCTGCCAAAACTCTCATCCACGCCCTAGTCATCTCACGCCTCGACTATTGTAACCTCCTCCTTGCTGGCCTTCCCCACTCTCATCTTTCTTCCCTTATCTCTGTTCAAAACTCTGCTGCCAGGATCTTCCACCAAGCCCGTCGCTTTTACCACATGCAGCCTCTCCTCTCCTCTGGCTCCCTCTGCCTGAGCATATTCTGTACAAGCTCCTCATATTCACCTACAAAGCTCTTCACAACCTCGCTCCCCCCTACCTCTCTGCCCTGATCTCCCTCCAAACCCCTGCTCGAGCACTCTGCTCCTCTTCCATCCCCTACCTCACCCTCCCACGCCTACCCTGCTCCCCCAACTGCCTTTGTTCCTTCTCCCTCGCTGCCTTGCATGCCTGGAATTCCCTCCCTGCCATCGTCCGCCTTGCCCCACCCTCCACACCGTCAAGTCCACCCTCAAAAGCCACCTCTTCCGCTTTGCCCTTCCTAACTCCTGCTAACCATCCTCACCCAGGATTATCCCCCACCTGTTATCTGCAAACTCCAAACTTACTGCAACCAAGCCAAGAATGTGTACCTGAGTTCCTTCATCCTCATGAATGTTGCATCCCTTGTCTCTCCCTCTGTTCCCCCTTCCCTGTCTCCCCTCCCCCTGTCTTTAGATGGTAAGCTCTCGGGCAGGGACCGTGTCTATCTTATTCTTTGTAAAGCATCCGGTACATTTCTGGCACTATATAGATAATAACAACAACAACAACAACAACAGTTGGGTCCACTAAAGTGGAATACACTAATATCATGGATGGCTAGAGTGTGGCAAATGTATCCAACCATGGATGGGATGGATTTGACCCAGCTAGCCTGGGCCAGCAATCCCCTCACATAGGCACAGACTTTATAAGGAGGGCTCAGTATGGCAGATCTCCAGGGTGCAAACTGTAGTCAGTGGATGAGAACAGTGATCAAGGTTATGCTCCCAGGGCAGAGTCCACACAGATTGTTTGTTCAGGAAGCTCAGGCCCCTGGGGAACAACCCGAAGTCTATGTAGCCTGAAAGGAGATGTTAGGAGCCCTAGCAAATGTGGTGGCCCCAATTCAGAGGAATGGGCGCATGGTGATGCTGTATAACAATGCAGATTTCATAGAGGCAGTATACATGAGATTGAGTCCCCAAGCTAGAATGGCAATGGGTCCGATCAACCTTAACCAGGCCACGTGGAACGAGTTATCCACGGGCATAAGGCAGGTAGCTGCCCTTATGCGGGACATGGAAGGACTGCTGGAGGGGGCCAGCAAACCCCCAGAGGCACCCCCCTGTATGAAAGCGGCCACTATGGTTGCTAACCTGGACCCCACAGAAGGCAATGCCTCCCTTAAGTAGCACTGGCAACCCAAGCCAGAGAGAAATGCCTGACATCAAGGTCACCTAGGCGAGGAAAGTTCCTCTGGCCAGCCCAGAAACTTCTATCCCTTTCTCCAGAATGTCCAGGGTCCTGTAGGTTTCCCCAGGAGCCCCCCTCCATAGCCCGGTTTCCAGGACAGGGCTGGGAGTGAGATACTGACATTCACCAACTTGTTTTTGGGAATGTATTTCACCCACCTCTCCATGTGGCTCTCCCACTCTGCGCTTAACCAGCAGCAATGGTCCCTGGCCCCTGCAAGAGTAATCTACCCTGAAGTAAACCCCCCATGTTGTTTGTTTGTTTGTTTTGTTGAAGAGAGGAATACAGGAAGGATGGTTTTTGAATGATAAAGATCATGCTTCAGTGCTGATGTGAGCAATTTGTGTGTGCACTTGACAATGTGGGATGTGTGAGTAGGGGGTGCATGTATATTTGTATACTTGAGAAGATTCCCCATGTGGGATGTGTGAGTATGGTTAGCAGTGGTCATAGTGCCCTGAGGTGTTCATCTTTGATAAATTCTGAGCTCTCCAAGAATTTATGCTATCTCTCTGGCTCTGAGGTTTTTTTTAAAAGAGAGGTGGTGTTTGTTTCTTACAGAAAGAGGTTTCTTTGTAAATTAGTTAAGCTTATCAGCTCACAGTGAAGTTCCCTAGAAGGGAGGTCCTTTTCAGGTAAAATAAAAAGGACTTTTCAGGGTGTTGACGACCCTGACGAGAGCTTATCATCACCTTTGACCGATGTGATGGTGTATGCATTTATGTGTGCAAGCTTGATACTGAGGATTTCTGCAGGAAATGGAGGATGTATGAATACAGGGGCGTGCACTCCTGTGTGTGATGGAATTTTGTGAGTGCATGTGCAAGTGTGATGGATGTTATCTGAGACTTGTGGGGGGGAGGCGGGGACTCCGTTAGGGATGGGCGAACAGACCACGGTTCGTGTTCGGCCATTCGTGTTTGGCCATTCGTGTTTGGCCATTCGTGTTTGACCGTTCGGCCGTTCACCGAGTTCGTGTTCACTCGTTCGTGTTCGGCCGTTCATGATCGCCCGTTCGTGTTCGGTCGTTCGGCCGTTCACGGAGTTCGTGTTCAGCCGTTCGTGTTCGGCTGTTCGTGTTCGGCCGTTCAATGAGTTCGTGTTCAGCCGTTCGGACATTGAAATCACGCGAGAGCCCGAAATCGAAAGCGGAAGCACCGAAAAATGGAAATTCGTGTGCGTGCGGAGCTGTGTGGCGAGTGAGTGTGTGTTTGACTCGGTGTGTTTTTGGCAGTGTTTGACTGTGTGTGACTTTGTTGGATTGGCTGGCTGTGTGTTTGGGTTCGGTTTGTGTGTTGGGTGAGAGAGAGAGATCCTTGTTTTTAAAAAAAAAGAAAAGAAAAAATGAAGAAGACTGTGGTGAGGATCCCCTGGCTGGGAGCCAACTTGCCAGTGCTGCCACAGCCACTCGAGGAGGAGGAGGTGGCCAAGGCGGCTGCCCTGGTGGCGGCTACGGCGGCGGTGGCTAGGGCTACTGCTGCAGCTGGTGCTGCTAGTCCTGCACTGGTGGCTTACTCCTCGGATGAGGAGGAAGCGGCGGGCTCTGGAGCTGCTGCCAGGTTCGTAAAAAATTTTTTTACTTTGAGGACAAGAAAGGCTCTATCTGTTGGAGAGAGCTCACTGGCGTGCGTGTGGGTGCGTGGGCAGTGGGCATCAGTCGGGCACAAACAGTGGGCATCAGCGGGTGGCAGCGGATGTCTGCAACAGTGAGGGAGGGTAGGGTACTGTAGTGCGGTGGGCTTTGGCACGAGCAGCACCCCCACCCAAACATGTGCCAGGCTAGCAAGGGTTCCACTCTCCAGTTGCCTTGCCATCCCATTCCCTATGCATATGCACCCCCAAATAAGGGCAGGCTCTTTCCTCCAGCCAGGGTTGTTGTTGTTGTTATTATTATTATTATTATAATTAACAAACATTTATATAGCGCCAGCAGTGTACCTGTGGCATCATCTTTACAAAGTAATAAAATACAGACACGGTCCCTGCCCCTAGGGCTTACAATCTGAGAGACATAGGAAGGGGAACAGAGGGAGAGACAGACAAGGGGTCTAACATTCATGAAGATGCGAGGTCTCAGGTGCACGTGCTTGGCTTGGTTACGATGAGAATGAGGGTTACGATGACGGTTCTATCTCCTGTCGCCATCCCTAGCACCCCAAGGAGGGCAGGATTTGCACATGCCAGCCAGGGCCTTCCTAGTTGTAATCCCAAGCACCACAAGGAGGGCAGGGCAGGGCAGGGTTTGGTTTGCACGTGCCAGCCAGGGCCTTCCAGTTCCTAGTTGCACTCCCTCCTAGCATGAGCATCCCCGGAGGGCAGGAATAGCACACAATTAAATTTCTAGTTGCAATCCCTAGTACTAGCACCCCGAGGAGGGAGGACTAGAGAGCCATCATCATAAATGCCTGATATTTATTTGGTGTTCTTATTTGTTCATATTTCAGAGAGGAATCGGATTCCAGCCTCAGCAGCCCTACTGCCAGGAGGACCAGGCCAAGGAGGACGACTCGGAGTCGGCAGAGTCAGACCCCTAGGGAGAGCTCGCCAGCGACACCCCCAGACATTCGGCGCCCATCGTCGGATGTCTGGAGGTTTTATCAGAAGGGCGACACAACCGCCACATGCAAGGTATGGCACGGGGACTGGTACAACAGGGAATGAATTGCCCTATGACCTGTTAGGAATGGAAGTCCCCTGCAGAGAGAGATTGGATGGCCACCCAGTCCACCCACTTGTGGAGACAGAATGCAGGCAGGGCTTGTTGACAGACATTGGTCTGACACAGTATGACCCTTCTTATGTTCTTTTCTTTTTCTTCTCTTTTTAGATCTGCAAAAAATCATTCCGCCGGCAGAGGGAGGGGACCACGTCGGGGCTCATCAGCCACGTGGAGAAGACCCACGGCAGGAGAGTGATGCGGGCGGGCGAGGCCGCAGAGGACTCTGAGGTGGTGCCCGTGCCCGCACTGCCCGTGGTCAAGCCTCAGCGCCAGAGGAAGGGGGGGAAGGCCACCCAGAAAAGGCGGCATACAGGCCCTTCCCCTCCCCCCCTCCAGCCCCGACGTGGAGACCCCCGATCCCCTGGAGGACGCAGAGGTGAAGGCCCTTCGGGCCAGGATGCAGCAGTGCACCCTGGCCCATATGGAGGCGGTGCATCAATCGTCTGGCGAACTGGAGAAGACCCTGGTGAAAGAGCTGCAGGCGGTCCAGGCGGAGCGGCAGAAGGCGGTGGCATACGCCCAGTATGTCTCTGCCGAGCTCCGCCGCGTGCAGCTCTACCACCAGGAGCTCTCCAGTTGGCATGAGGCGATGAAGGAGGGCCTGGATTACTGCGTCCTCAATGGCGTGCTGAGCGAGCACGAAGTCGCCGGCCCTGAGGCCTGCAAGGTGCCACAACCTCTCCTGCCCTTGGACCGATTCCCGGGGGATAGGCCGGGGCCCAGTGGCAGAGAAAAAGACTCTTAGGTTTTTGTAATAAGTTTCATTTTCATGTTTTGTTTTGTTTTCTTTAATGTTGTTGTTTTTGTTGTTGTTGCTTTGTTAAACTTATTGTTGAATTGTTCATTCTTATAATAAAAGTAAAGTAGTTTAATGTATTTCTTGTTACGAGCTTCATTTGACCTGTCCAATATTTTATTTATCCCTTTGTGCTGCTGAAGTTCTGGCTGGCAGGTGGCAGAATCGCATACAGCTTGTCGATCCCTTCCAGCAGCACCTCCTCCCAGCTCATGTACCGTAGTTCTGAACCCAAAGATGTGCTGTGCCAGCAGCAGGGTCTCAACTAGCGGAAATCCTCCCAGGAGGTGCAGGGCCTGTGTGTGTGTGTGTGTGTGTGTGTGTGTGTGTGTGTAGGTGTGACAGAGAGAAAGAGAGAGGAGAGAGAGACAGGCTCTATAATTAATAATAATCCTACTCTAAATGAATCAAAAAGGGGAAGGGAAGGGAATCAGTGGGGAGGGAATATATTCAATGGAGCGGGGGGGAGGGAGGAAGGAAGATTGAACACAGGGAGGGATAAAAACAAAAAACAACAACTAAATCTATCAAACCTAATGTAAATAAATGAGAATATGGGGGTAGATGAGGGTTTGATGGGTGAAATAGGAGGAGGATGGCAGCAATGGATTGCGAAGCTGGAGTGGAAAATGCTGGGTGAAGAGGAGCCTTCTGAAACGCCTGCTGTTGGGAACAGTGACTAGCTCAGAAGGTATTGGGAATGGGGGAGGCAGAAAGTTTTGTTTCTTGCTGCGCCCGCCTCAAATCAAGCCCCATTGGCTCCGTGCAGCCTAGCCCATGGCCAATTGCAGACTGCCAAGCCAGTGGTCTGAGGCGAAAAGAGATGGTGATTCGGCAGGCTGGCTGCTACTCGAAGCCACTCTCTCCACCCTCCACCCCTGGTGCCTGGAAGTCTGCTCCTAGCTGAGTCAAATGACTTCCCCCTACATTTGGCCTTCCAGTGACCTGACAGACCACGTTTTAGCCACCCGAACACAACCAAACACGATCTGAACTTAACGAACTGTTCAGTCATTTCATCGTTCGGTGTTCGGATCTGTTCGGATCTGTTCGGTGTGTTCGCCATTTCGCCGTTCGGTGTTCGGTTCCGTTCGGTAGGTTCGGGTTCAGGTTTGTGTTCATGTTCAGTTGTCTGAACAGGCCGAGTTTGAGCTGAACACCGAACTACCGAACTCCGTTCGCCCATCCCTAGACTCCGTGTAGGTGTGCCTGTGGGACTGCAGAGGTCTGTGTGTGTGTGTGTATGCTTGATGATTCCTGCTTGATGGTTTAGGGATGGGCAGAGTTTCTGAAGTCTGACTTTTGATGTTACTGCTGTAGCCCTGGAAAGGCCCAGTTGGAAAGGCAGGTAAAGTACTTGGGAATTAGTTTGGGGGAAGAGGGGAGGTCTCCTGATGCCCAAAGTGTAGAAGTGATTTCAAAGATCCATGAACCCACCAATTTACATTCCCTTTGAGCAGTATTTGGCACTATAATTTTGCAGAAAAAGCAGTATTTGGCATATATAATCTTGCGGAAAAAGCAAGATCTCTGTACAAACTCTTGAAAAAAGGGTGTGCTTGGGAATGGGGTCCCAAGCAGCAGGAAGTCCTATTTACCCTGAAACAAGATCTGTCCACAGCCTCAGCACTGGCGCACCCAGTTCACAAGCTACCCTTTCTAATACAGCTAGCAGCAACTGAGACGTGCATAGGGGCTACCTTGGCACAGTGCCAAGTGGGAAAACAGAAGGTGATTGTGTATGCTTCCAGTCTCCTCAGTGAGGTAGAGCAGTGGTTCATCCCTTGTGAGAAGGCATGCCTGGCTCTGGTTTGGAGTCTGGAAAACTGGGAATTCATAGTAGGAGGATCCAAAGTGATAGTTCAAACACTCCACTCTCCCCTTAAGTATATTATCTCTGGCAAGGTAGAAGATGGGCAGGTCAGCAACCCTAGAATAGCCCAGTGGACTTTAGTCCTAGTAAATAGAGGGGTGAGTCTCAGTAAAGAACAGAAAGATACCCCTGCTCCATATGGCCTGATAGTAGAAGGGGAGGAGCATGAGTTGTTAGCCCAGACCCCTGCCCCCCTCCCCATGAGCGGATGTACCACCTCCCCCCTTGTGATAGCCAACTGTCTTGGACCCGGGGGTCAGCAAAGGCCACAGGGGTAACCAAGGGCAAGGAAGGTTGGGAAAAAACCCCACACTGGATGCAAGAGGAAGGGGGGGGGCATGGAAAATAAGGATTGGGCCCAGCCACCCTAGCTCCTAGCAAAAAAGGACGGCTCATGGAAAAATACCAGCCTAAGGTTGAGAAAAAGACTAGAAGGGAGAGCTCTCTGAATAAAGAATGGAGTCGTTAAGGATAGAGACTCACCCTGTTATAACAAATGACTGGTAGTTAGGACTCAGTGCAGCAGCATCCTATCTTTTCATTCCACAAGAGAAACCAGACACACAGTCATTGTATCCTGAAGCCTGTCATTAAGCCCTTCCTATCTTAGGTATCTTATGCATCTTGTATGGCCCTTTTTATGATGGAAGTGGAAGTTGGGTTTCTCCCCTCATTAGCTCATTGTGTTCCCCAATCAACCCATCCTAGCCTCCCCAAATCCTTTGTTCAGAACCGTATAACTGCCCCTCGTTTTCACATCAACCATTGAGAAATCTTGAGACCCAGATACGTGCAGGTCACTCTGTGCATGTCTGAGTTAAGAGATCTCCCAGACTTTGGTCTGCCCCTTCTCCTTCCTCCATTCCCTGAGCTCCTCTGGATCCGTGGACCGCCTGCCCAGTCTCAACAGGCAAGGAAAGGTAACCACAGGTCTAGGTCCAGACTTTCCCAGCCAACTGGGGAAGCCCCCCCCCCCTCTCTCTCTCTCTCTCTCTCTCTCTCTTTCTCCATCTCTCTCTCTCTTTTGTGTTCTCTCGCCCCCCCTCACTGAGCCAACACTGGAAACTCCCCTCCTTCTCCTACAATCCCCACAAGCCACTTGTGTTTTCCCCTTGTTAAATTTCACCAGCTGTGTTTCTCTCTGTTATATATATATATATATATATATATATATATATATATATATATATATATATATATATATATATATATAATCTTGTTGTTTCTGGACACCTCTCTCTCTCTCTCTTTCTATTTGGGGAGGGTACATAAACTGCCTGTAGCACATACTGTCCTCAGCTTGAGCCTTTTGAACAAGTAGAGACCCCAATTTAAGTCTTTTAAGCTAATCCCCCCCCAAAGTTTAAGGAACGGTGGATATTGGGGTACCCACCCCCAATAGTCACAAGTGGGAGGGGGTCTCCTGTTAACAGTGTCCACTCCCAGATTTGAATACAATAAACTGGTCAGTACAGTGGGGAAAGAATCATGAGGAGGCACTAAAACAGGGGTTCACTGTGTGGTATGCAGATGGGTCTTCTTTTTATCAACGGAGAAAACCCAAAACTGGATGTGCAGCTGTGCGGGTGTTAGATGGGAGGGTATTGCAAGGAGCAGCTCACCCTCACTCATCACAAGCTGCCGACATACAAGCAGTATTGGCTGTCCTTGAGTTTGAACCCCTAGAGGTTTCTCTGGCAATCTACACAGACTCAGATTGGACCGCTCACGCTGCTGCGGTCTGGCTTCCAATCTGACTGGGTAGAGACATGACAGCTTCAAATGGGAGACCAGTAGCCCATGCCAGCAAATGAAAGTGGGTGGTAGAGCTCATCCAAGCTAGAACAGGTGTAACTTGGGTGTCACACATGCCAGGACACTCCAGGGAGCCAGCCGAAGCGGCTTTTTTGAAGGACCAAGCAGATCGACTAGCAAAAGAAGCAGCAAACACAAGCCCCACCTCTGAGCCCTTAAAGGAGCCATCCCCAGAACAGACCCTAGCCCCCATTACCACCAAAGCCCGTTCCCCAGGGGTAGGAGTCACCATTTTGGATCTAGGAACACTCCAGCAGGGAGACAGAGAAAAAGAGGATCTGGTGAACATGGGAAAAGATCCCACTGGGAGGTTCACAATTTTTAGAGACAATGAAGTTTGGTGGGCTATCGATCCTGGGGGAGACAGACATTGGATAGTCCCCAGTAAGATACGGGGGGAACGGATACAATTCATACACGAACAGGCACATAAGGGAAAAAAAGACAATTTGAATCAGGTTAAGGAAACAGGGTGGTGACCCCACATGAAGACAGATGTAGCACAGTGGTGTGATAATTTACGGCATACACCATGGTAAACGCAGACCCCCAGGCTGTTAAAGCCCCGATCCAGCATCAGCACATTGAGGGACCTTGGGCCAGGGTCCAAATAGACTACACTGGGCCCCTTCTCACTAGTGGCAGAGGAAATAAATATTGTCTCATTCTCATTAATGCTTTCAGTAAATGAACCAAGGCCCTCCCCTGTAAGGCCAACACAGAAGCTGTAAGCAAGAACTATGCAAAGCCTTGGGAATTAAGCAAAGGTTTCACATTGCTAGACACCCCGCCTCCTCAGGACTAGTGGAGAGAACAAATTAGGGATGTCTGAATGTGGTTCAGAAGTTCGTGGTTTGGCCCAAACCCGGGGTATTCATCCCATTCACAAACACCCCAAATCTGAACTGACCCCCACCCGAACTGACCGAACAAAGTTCAGGTTTCGAACGCATTTGGGAGGGGGCTGTGGGGCAGGGAGGAACCTGGTTTTCCCTCCCCCTTCCAGGATGCGTGGGTGGAAGGGGTGATGGGGAGCACCTCTCCATCTCCACCCACCCTGCCGAGCCTGGGAATTAATTTTTTTTAACCCTTCCACCACAGGGATCACCCTACCTGGTGTTGCTGGGGCTCTGGCCCTGGGTCTGGCAGCAGCAGCAGTGGCGGAGCTGCTAATAGTCCAGAGCTGATAATAGGCCTTCCGGTTTGACCCAGAAGGCCTAGTAGCAGCCTGAAGTGCTCCGGAGCACTGCTGCAGCCAGACCCTCCACTGCTGCGGCTGCCGGACCCAGAACCAGAGCCCCAGCACCACCAGGTAGGGCGATCCCTGGGGTGGGGTGGGTTAAAAAAAAATCCCAGGCTCGGCAGGTTGGGGGGGAGGTGCTCTCTGGTGCCCCTTCCACTCGCACAGCCTGGAGGGAGGAGGGAAACCCCCACCCACCCAAATGGGTTTGGCCCTCCCAAATGGGTTCGGCCCAAATGGGCCGAACCAAACAGTTTCAGGTTTGGCCAAACCCTGAACGGGCTGAACCCCGAACCCCCGGGGGTTCGCACATCCCTAGAACCAATAGGATGCTAAAGGAAGCACTGCTCAAATAAGTCAGTGCAACTTGGAAAAATTGAGATGAGAAGCTTCCTTTGATTTTCATGGCTTTACAAGGGTCCAAGGCCATCCATAGCCATACTTTTTTTGAGGTGATGACAGGTAGACACATGTGCATGCCAGAAGCCTGGTGAATTGGCACTGAACTCCCTAATTCTTGGGAAAACAAGGCAGTCACAGACAAGTGGTTTCAAGGTCTAGTCCATGTACTCGCTGAAGTTTACAGGCAAACCTGTAAATCTACTTCATCAGCTAGGGATAGCAAAGGCTGAAGTAGATAAGCGGCTGGGATTGGTAAAAAGGCTGAAGATATGGGATATTGGGCAGCTGGTGATGTATCAAAAATTCTCTGTAAAGGAGCATTTGCTGGCTCACAAGTGGAAGGACCCCTGGCAGAATGTGAGCAGGATCAGTCCAGCATTGTATCAAGTAGAAATCCCAGAGGGTAAGAAGGGGAGACCTTGGAGAAAGGTCTTCCATAGCTCACAGCTCAAGCAGTGGAAAGGCAAGGCTCTCAGTCCCGCTGAATCCTTGCAGCCAGAAAACCCCCAGGGTGAGCAAAGGGACCCGACCAGCCTCCCGGATCATTCCCCATAGCCAAAGGTTCATCTGGAATATGCCCTCTTAATCCAGCCGCAATATGAACAGAGGTTTGGAAGGCAGAGGGTTCAGGACGCAAATGTTTAACCATATTGCCCAGCCCTGGAATGGCTCTTCAGTTAATCCAGCCATGAGGTTAGCAGCCCGCATTGGGACCCTCATTGTTGGACACACTTTCAGTTTTAGTCTTTATTATGAGTCAGGAGGTCCCCATAGGTCCCTCTTGGGGGTGGCTAAGTGGCACACAATGGGGGGACATGTGGAAAAAGTTGTGATAAAGCTCTACTGGGAAGGTTCCTCCAAATGGGAGGTGCACAAGAGAGAAGACTCACATGTGATTCAGTTCTGAGTAGGGATGGGCAAACAGAACGCCGTTTGGATGTTCAGATGTTTGGTCTTTCAGTTCGAAACCCGGGTTCGGCTGTTCAGTTCAGCGGAGTTCGGTTCAGCCAAACTTGGCCGAACATTCAAAACAGAAATTTTTTCAGTAAAGATATTTTTGGCCCTGAAGCCACCCCTGGTGTCCACCCCTGGTGCCAGGAAGTCTGCTCCTCAGCTGCCTCCCCCTTCCAGTCACATTTTTCCCACCCAAAGTCACATTTTTCCCACCCCCAAACTCATCCGAACTCATCCAAACTTTCCGAACTGTTTGGAAGTTTGAGCGTTCGGTTCAGAAGTTCGGTTCGGTCATCCAAACAGGCCGAGTTCAGGCTGAACTCCGAACTTCCGAACCGTGTTCACACATTCCTAGTTCCAAGCCATGTTGGTTAGAATCCAAGGGCCGCCGAGACACAGATTTCCTGTGCTTCATAACAATTTTCTCAGGGAGATCATCTGCCATGTCAACTAGCAGATTGACATAAGGATGGCCAAGGGAAGCAAAAGCAAAGGCAGTCAGGTAGACATGATAATTTAGCATGTCCCGTTACATTGATTACATCCCAGTCCCCACTACCCGGGACCCTAGTTGTATCATCTGGTTCTAGGAAAGTGGGGTATGGGACTCCGTTTAAGTTATTGTCTTGGAATGTGATGGGGTTTAGAACTAAGGGCTTAGACCCAGACCTGGTTTCTTTTCTTCAGGAGTACGATTTGATTTTTCTCCAAGAGACATGGTTGAGGAATGGCGCGTCACCGTCAGTTCAAGGGTTTCAGATTCATTCATTCCCAGGTGTTAAGGTGGGTGTCAAGGGCAGATGCTCAGGAGGCTTGGCCTTCTTAGTATCAGATTTATTGGGCAGAACATTCAAAGTATTCCCGCAAAATTGCGGGAATTTTGCCCTTGGTCAGTGGATACCGCCGAGTGGCCCCTCCTTATTGGTGGTTAATTTGTATATCCCGCCTGTCACCTCCAAATATTACAACGAAAGGATTTGGGATCTGCTGGGAGACCTCGTGGTTCTCCTTGAAGAGCAGTTCCCGGATGATATTTTGATGCTTGCCGGGGATTGGAATGCCAGACTTGGTGCCCAGCAAAATACTGCCTTGGAAGGCCTATTAAATAGACATGACTGGGTCTCGAATAGGAGATCAAGGGACCTGGAAGGCAATGAGGCTGGTTTGCACATGTTCGACCTGCTCCAGATCCACTCATTGATGGTACTAAATGGGCAAGGGCAATTGGACCCGGAGGGTGAGTTTTCTTTTTTAAATTTCAATGGCCGCAGCATTATTGATTATATAGTGGTACGTGTTCGGCAAAGATTAAATTTTGATAATTTTACTCTACTTACTAGGGTCGAGAGTGACCATCGGGCTTTATCAGTAGGGATTAGATTTCAGTATGCCCAGGAGCCCAACTCTCATAGGCAATTTGCAGGAGGGGGAGGGGGATTCAGGATCAGGGTGCGTTGGAACCATAGTGTATTCATACAAACCTGCGAACTTCTCAATTCTCAGGAATTGAGTATGTTATATAATACCTTTTTGAGGGAAGACACGCAGGATGTGGAGTTCCTTCACAGATTATATGATTCTATTATCTCCTTATTCGGGATGCAGATACTTTCGTTTGTTGGTGGTTTGAGAAAAGTTAAAGGAGCTATATGGTTTGATGACGAATGTAAGAGGCTGAAGCTGGCTCTTTCAAGGGCAAAGAAGGAGTGGGTTAGCAGCCCAAGTGATAAGGCCACTTTCCAGTTCAGAGAAACTAAACGTACCTATAAGTTACTCATTGCACGGAAAAAATTAACCTATAAAGAGCAGATCTGGGCTAAAACCCGGATCGCGGTGCAGACCGGGAACTCTAGAGACTTTTGGGCTCTGGTTAAGGGAAAGAGTGAAGATCCTCCAGGCCCTAGGCAGAATCAAATCAAGGAGGACACATGGGTGCAATTTTTCCAGGACTTGTTTAGCCTTCATGCGGAAGAGGTTGAAGCAGGTGTCGCCGAACTGCTTTCTTCTCTACAAATTCAATCAAGACATCAGGCCTTAGTGAAGATTAGACTGGAGGAGGTGCTGGATTTAATTAAAGCACTTAAAAAGAACAAAGCGCCGGGTAGAGATTTCATCATTGCCGAGGTTCTGAATATATGCCCTCATTGGTGGGCTAATGTCCTGGCCAAATATTTTTCATTTATTAATCAGTCTTTGCAGGTGCCTAAGGGATGGGGCGATAGTGTGATTGTCCCCATTTTTAAGAAAGGCAACCCACTGGATCCCTGCTGCTATCGCCCTATAAGTCTGTTACCCATAATAGGGAAATTGTATTCCAGAATTTTGCTGGGACATTTAGAGTCTTGGGCCCAGAGGGAGAACCTTATACCGTTGGAACAGGCAGGGTTCAGGAAAAATAGATCTACCTCTGACAATGTTTTTGTCCTGCAACATGTAATCTCCAAGTATATCGGAGTAAGATCTGGGTCCCTGTTCTTGGCCTTCATAGATCTACGCAAGGCATTTGACTCCATACCACGACTCAAATTGTGGAGAAAGTTGATGGAGTGGGGTATTGATGATCATTTGCTAACTTTACTCATTTATGTGCACTCCGATAACTTGGCTACGGTCAGGTTGGGGAGGGATGGTGATCAGTCTCATCCATTTAAGGTTGTCAGAGGAGTCAGACAAGGGTGTGTTCTCGCTCCCCTGCTTTTCAACCTGTTTCTGGGGGATCTCCCTGATCGATTTCTCAGGGAATCTTCTCATGCACCTAAGATTGGCTCTAGACCAACGAATATTCTAATGTATGCAGATGATTTGGTATTGATGGCCCAGACAAGGAAAGGTCTTTTATACCAGCTTAAGACCTTGATGGATTACTGTTCCGCAAATGAATTGGTGCTCAATCCCCTCAAGTCACAGGTTATGGTATTGGGGAAGAAGAGACCATCTAGTCACCTGTGGCCTGTTGGGAAAGAGTCTCTAAGGCAAGTGGAGTCTTATGTGTACCTGGGGGTCACTTTTGTTCAAAACGGTACATGGGGCAGACATAGGAAGTGCCTGGCCTTGAAGGCCAACATAACAGCTAGAGGGATTCTGAGGTTGGCTTCAGATTCCCCAGGTATCTCTATCTCCACGGTTTTGGGAGTGTATAGACCTAAGATCCAGGCCCTCTTGACTTTTGGGGCAGAAGTATGTGTAGGAGGGGATTACCAGCCCTTAGAAGTGGCCCAAAACAAATTTATAAGGTCCTTGCTGAGAGTTTCCCAGTCAATTCCAGCAGCGGTTATTCGTGCGGAAACTGGGATTATAGCTATTGCTTTCCTATGCAAATTGCAGTCATTAAGATTCTGGTCTAGGTTATTACATCAGGGCGAAACCTCCCTTGCAGGCCTGTGCCTGAAGGAAGAGCTGGAGTATGGAGGTGTTGGGAACTACCCCTGGCTTCTCTGGATAGTCACGTGCTTGAGGGAGCTGGGTTTTTCATTTGAGTTTTTTCAGGGCAAATCCTGCTTTAATCAAAGATATATGATAAAGCAGAGGATTCTGGATGTGGCAAGACAGGAAGATATGGCTAAACTTTCGGTCTGGAGAGTTGCCCCTTATTACCACGTGGTTAAAACCGTTCACCAGCTTGAAAGCTATCTGGATGGGCTGGGTAAACTAAGCTTACATAGGGCGTTTACATGCCTCCGGTTTCAGCAGTTTCCATCTGCCATTATTGAGGGAAGGCATGGGAAGGTCCCATGGGAACTTAGAACATGCCCCTGTAGTACTTTGGAAGTTGAAGATTTCCCCCACTTCCTTTTCAGTTGCCCGTTGTACCAGTCTTTAAGGGCAGTCTGGTTAGAGCCAATACCGGGGTTCGCCACGCACATGCGGAGTTATGCTGGGTTATCTGCTTTGCTTGCCCCTAACGACATGGAAATAGTGAAGGTGGTGGCACTTTTCTCATTATTAGCCATGAAAGAGAGAGCGAATTGGATAGGATGAACTTCACTAGTGTTGTCGCCCTCTTTTCTTGTTATACACTTCTACGACGTGGAGGGGACCTGAGTTAGTTTTTTTATATATATATATATATATATATATATGCTTTTTGGATATGTATTTGTTATTTGCTATTTATTTATTTGCTGTTTGTTACTTGCTGTTTTGTATTTGTCTCCTTTGTTGTTTGCTGATTGTCATGTGTAGTTGTTAGTTATTTTTGTCTTGTTTTGTGTTTTCATGTTTTGTTTTAAGGCAATGGCGAAAGCTTAAAGCCAATTAATAAACTTGAACATAACAATTTTCCTCCCACTCCCCCCAACCGAAGAGAGTCGTGGGAATTCGATCCATTCATCGAATACGTGAGGGATGATGACTGATCTCCCTCCCCCTCCTTTTCCGCAGTTTCTTTTTTTCTCTTGGAGGTCCATCCGACACCCTCCCCCACTTCTTTTTTTAACCCATAGATCTTGCCAGAGTTTGGAAACATGGCCTCGTGAAGGAGTGAGTCTGGCCTCTTCCACCCCCTTGGCCCCATTAATCTTGCTACATAGCGAGAACCCCCATTTCTTTTGTGTATCCCTCCAGGAAGACAGAATGGAATCCATCCTGCTAGTGCTATGTGTCTTTGGGGTTGCGAGTGCCAGCCCGGAGCTAACCTGGGTGAACGACTCCACGGAAGGTCCAATGATCCCGGTGAGAGTATGGAGCTGTGTCCCCTAAGCCGCCGGGCTAGGAACTAGGAATGGGTGAACAGAACCAAGTTTGGAAATTCAGTTTGGTTCAGTTTGGAAATTTAGTTCGGTTCAGAAATTTTGTTTGGTTCGGAAGTTTGGTTCAGTTGACCAAACTCTTCAAGTTCGGTCCAAACTCTGAACTTCTGAACAAAGTTCACCCAGACCTACTAGGAATAGAGTTTTTATGCTGGATTCCCAACCTATATGCTCACTGCAACCATCCCCAGGGGTCTGGCGGTGCATACCTGTTCTACGCCAGCTCCAGCCAGGTCAGATATGATTGGAGCAACACTGCCAATTGCACCCAACGTTAGTCCAGGGAGACAACTGGTTTTTTTTATGCTCCAGAAACTGCCAAGTGCAATCCCAGAGTCTTGGGCTGCCAAGTGTGGTGTAAGCCACTCCTGGGAGCAGCCAACCCCAGTGTGCTCCGAGACAGGGAGTTGGGAACTTGTGACATTGTAAAGATCACCGCCGCAGCATGGACTATCAGCTCTCCCTTCCATATTTCCATTGTAGCAGAGACAGAAAGCTTCCGGGCTCCTGGAGATGAACTTTTGATTACTCTCACCGTCCTGAATGAGAAGAGGACCTCTCGAACTATTGTGAACTGGGAACCACAGGGGTGGGAAATTAAGGGTAATGTGTTATATAGATCAGGGTCACCTGATTGGATCATTCCCATAACTGGAACAAGATGTGATACATTCAAGCCGGTCATTCAGTTTAGCTATTATGGCCACATGTATTTTAAAGGAGAAAAAAACCTTAGCAGGAGTTTATAAATTACAATTTGGAAATGGAACCCAAAACACTGTAGGGATTCACCTCTTGAATTTATTATTTATTTATTTATTTATTTATTCGATATATACCCCGCCCCTCCTGAACACAGCTTGGGGCGAATTCCTACAATAAAAACACAATATAAAACAATTTAAAACATGTAAAAATACAATTTCAATTATTAAGTACAGGACCCAGGATACATTAAAAAATAAATAGGGTATGGGCAATAAAAAATCCACTAAAGCCCCTCCCTCCCCAAAGGCCTGGGCGAACAGCCAGGTTTTACACCTTCACCGGAATATCAAAAGGCTTAGGGCCAGGTGATCTTCCTCTGCTAGGGAGTTCCAAAGACGTGGCCCGACCACCGAGAATGTACTCTCCATTGTGGCCCCCCGCTTAACATGGGGAACCTCCAAGAAGGCACCCCCGGCAGACCGAAGGAGCCTCTCCAGGGCACGGAGGGCGAGGTGGTCCCTGAGGTATGAGGGGCCGAGAACGTGAAGGGCTTTGTAAATCAATACCAGAACCTTGAACCTGGCTCGGCACGCTATCGGCAGCCAGTGCAGAGCCCGGACCACAGGTGTTATGTGCTCCCGACGACCCATCCCCAAAAGGAGATGGGCCGCTGAATTCTGCACTAGCTGCAGCCTCTGAACCAGGCACAAGGGAAGCCCCACATAGAGTGCCTTGCAGTAGTCCAGCCTTGAGGTGACAAAGGCATGGATGAGGGAGGCCAGGTCCAGGCTGGAGATGAATGGACGCAGCCTCCGCACCAGATGCAACTGGCGAAAGGCAGCCTTTGCGACT
>QEPC01007016.1:1688343-1754539 GCA_003113815.1 Sphenodon punctatus
CGGAAACAGTGTTTCCGCAATTAGTGGAATGGCATGGCAGAGGCTTTCATTCCGCGGTTTCATTCCGCGGTTCCGCGGTTCCGCGGTTCCGCATATTTAATTCCGCAAATTAGTGGAATCGTGGAAACATGACATTTTCGCTATTTCCGCAATTCCGCCAGCGCCAAAAAATCACGGAATAGTGGTTTTCCGCGATTTCCGCGATTTTTCCGCGATTTTTCCGCAATTCCGCGATTTGCAGAATTCCGGCGGAATTTGCGGAATATCCGCAGAAATGTCGCGGTGTGGCGCGGGCAATTCCAAAATAGCGGAACGGAATCGCGGCGCGGTAAAAGCTGCTGCCGCATCAGCCCTAGTCCACGGTGGCAAAAGCGGCTGAGAGATCTAGGACGATGAGAAATGTTGAACATCCTGCATCCATCTCCCGGTGGAGATCGTCGACCAAGGCCACCAACGCCATCTCAGTGCCATAGCCAGGCCAGAACCCAGATTGAAACGGGTCCAGGAAACCGATGCTGTCTGCACCTGGAGCTGGATTGCCACCACCCACTCAATAACCTTCCCTAAAAAGGGAAGGTTAGAGACAGTGTGGTAACTGGTAAGGGCATCCACATCCAAAGATGATTTCTTCAGCAGGGGGTGCACCACAGCCTCCTTGAGACTGGGCGACAACCTCCCCTGCTGCAAGGATGCATTCACTACCCTCGCCAGCACCGTCCCCAATGTCTCCCTGGAGGCTTTCACCAGCCAGGACGGGCATGGATCAAGTTCGCAACAGGTGGCCCTCACAGACCCCAAGACATCTGCTGCATCGGCCGGCATCACTTCCTGAAACTCCTCCCACAAAGATGGACCAGACGGGGTCTCCATCACCTCGTGCTCTCTACCTACTGCCCCTAATCCAGTGGCAAAGTTGAGATACAGAATTTCTTCATAAACTAGTCACCACGGTTATGAGCTAACATGTTCTCAAGCTAGATCAACCCACAAAAATTTTGTTAAATCCTCATGTGTCACTGAAGGAAATCTGGGTGGATCTAGCCAGTATGAATATATCACAGACTGTTCCCAGGTGTGCCCCCTCCTTGAAACTAGCCATGTGGGGTGATCTAAGTGGGTGTCCATGTGGCAGAGCTTAGCCACCAGGGGAAGAACAAAGCATGGGTTATCTGATTAGTTGGGGCCATTAGGGGCAGGAGCTTCCCTCACAGATGCCACCAACATAGAGGTGCTTATGAATAAAGTCTCATACATCATTAAGAACATGGGGAAGCTGAACCCTCCCCTGGAGGGATTGTTTTCCCAATTAACTGAAGGGCAAGATGCCATCAGTAAGATTTTGCCTTCATGGGAAACGATCCTGGAAACAGATGAGAAGCTTTTGATTTCTGGAATACTGTCACTGCAGAACAACGTTTAATTGGCTCTGGCTTGTACACAAGTGCAGGCTTTGACCCAGACTATTACCATGTGGATGATTTGGCAAGTGAAAATGGGACATATCCCCATGGAACTTACAAATTTGATTAAGGTCCAATTGTCCACAGGGGAGAACAAGCTCCAAGAGTGGTGAAAGCGTGTTAATGTGAGTTTTCGTCCCCTACAAAATCAGTTGAATTTTTTTATTGTAACCACCACCACCGCAGCAGAAACGATGGTGGTATAGAAATGAGTTAGACTTTGTATGTTTTTATGATAATTTAGAAATTCATGATCGCTGTTCTTCCCCCTTCCCCAGTAATGAGTCTGTTTATGATTTTAGTATAGAAAATAAAAATAAATCCGCCATAGTATATGTAGGTAGGAGCGTGTGTGTGTATTAAAACTATGTGTGACTATATAATTATTAATGGTAGAGAGATACATCCCATAGTATCGCTATTTAATCATTTTTGTGGGTGATGGGGTGTGATTTTAAGTATGTGACCCCAGTCTGGACAGTGCAGCATGTGAAATTGTTCCCCTCTCTCTATACCTCTATCTACCCTAAGTCCCTGGGAATGAGCCTTTCCCTCCGCAGAGCCCTCTTATCCCATCCATCCCTCTAGTTAGAGCTTCAGAAGGTGCAGGCACTGGGGAAGACAGCATCCCTAGTAGTACAACATAACAACCAGGTAATCTCCTGAATAACAGCAGGCAATGGGCCAGCACACATGGTATGATAGTCTGCTGGGATGGAGTTCTCAGGCAACCGGGGGTTTTAATTTAATGCTCCACCTGATTGTATTGATCCTAGTGTTCCAAGTAGGGCTTGTGCTTTGCATGATGGGTCTAACATGTTGGGTAAAGCGGAAAATGGCCAGACTAAGTCACATTGAAGACCACCGTGTTCACCCTAACTCATGAAAGTGTGGAGGCCGTCACCCCTCAGGGCTTTAGACCACAACAGGGGAATTGTTAGGTAACATACCTTTTCCCGAAGAACGTGACACACACACCCCTTTTGTTTTGGTGAATATCACTCCATAAGGAATACAGATTCCAAGGTGCTCAAGCAACAAAGACCAGAGAGGAATGTGAGAGCCTGGTGAGCCATAGAAACTGAAAAGCCCCTCAGGTAAAGCACGAGACCTGAAAAGAACAGGAATTAGATAAGGGAAGAGTTCCCACCAGTAAACATGGGAGCACAGGAAATGGAGGCCACTCTCCGGTTTCAAACAAAGACCTTAGCTTGGAACTCCAGATTAGCAAAAGTGAGCATAATGATGGGCCTGTCTGTAAGCATGTGTATGGAACCAGTCCCACCCCACCCCCGTTCCGCTATAAGAAAGCCCCTTATCTCCTGTAAAGATTTGTTTTCCCCACAACATCCTGGCAATATTTCCCTATTGACTCATGCTATCTTCCTAAAGACACCTTGAGCAACCTTCCAACCCTTCATTGAATTCCATTGTCATGCTCAGACCTCTTTTGTTCCCCTCAGAATTAGGTCACCACTGGAGGTAGGACATTCTAGAATTTAGTCCTAAGTGCAAGAATACAGAAAGGTGATGCCCCCTCCAGCCACTTTGGTCCACCCTAAGAGACCGCCCACCCAGGGTCCCTTCCCCTGAGCACATGGAAATCACCCTATAATAATAATCCAAACTCTGGCCTGAGGAGTAGAGTAGAAGGACTCTACTCCTCGGCCCCCACAGAAGGACGCCTCTCCCGGACCTTGGTCTGTGTTCATCACCTCAACCTCTCCACATGCCCCCCCCCCACCGTCTGAGGTTTGCCTGTCTCTCCCTCTACCTACAGGCTCAGCTAGGTAACCTTTTGACCCCCCCTCTCTCCCCTCTTTTTCTTCCTCTTCCCCCAAGGCAGTGTGCACCAGCCCCAAAGAATACCAAACTGGAAGTGGGTTGGATTGTTTGTGGGTGGGTAGTATATCTGTATAAGGGAGGGTAGTTATTTCAAGCTGTATAGCACCTAAGAATTGGCCCGTGGGTGTGTATCTGTGCAAGGGAGGGTAGGTGTGTGTATCTGTGTCTCCTTTTTGTAATAAAAACCCCTTGGTATTCAAGCAGTTGTCTGTGTATCTGGGAAGTGGGTGGGGCAGTACAGCTGACCAGGAGCACACCCCGTACCTCAGACTGATCCTTGTGGCACGTGGGGACCCCTAGTTCAACTAATTCAGCTAATTCCTCTAAATTTAAGAATTGGGCATATATTGGGGTATTGAGCCCCCAATAGTTACATGTGGAAGGGGGTCTCCTGCCAACACCATCAAGTGCCAGTCCCCAATTTCTAATTAAGCTGAGCCTCCCCTTCCAGCTCAACTCCGCATGACCTAGGCAAAGGAGGCAGACCTCACCCATCGAGGACTGGAGTAAGGAGTCAGGTGCCTGAAAGGCCTGGATGTGTGTCTCATCCCCCTTTATGCCTTCAATCTTCACCCCTCCCAGGGTCATGACCCCGGTGCTCACTGCCCCTGTTTCTGTGCCAGGTATCATTTCCTCATCTCTTAAGGAGTTGACTCCCGATTTGTTATGTATCTCAGTAATTGCTCTCTTGCTGACCTCTCCTTTGATCCCTGCCATAATTCTGATCACTTCCTTGCCTCCTTCAGCCTCTCCCACCAACCCCCCTCCTCCTCTCCCTCTCCACGCCCCTTCCACAATATACAGGCCATTACCCCCATGGAGTTTGCCTCCTTTCTATCCCCCCACCTCCCTCCATTTTCTCCTCCTCCTCTCCTGACTCGGCCATCTCCGCTCTTCGCCCTCCTGTTGCTCATCAGGTTTGGAGTCTGGGGGTGGTTTTGGATTCGGGCCACCCTCTGGATCGGCAGGTTGAGGCGGTGGCTAAAGCCGCCTTTTGCCAGCTCTATCTGGTATGGAGGCTTCTGCCATACATCTCTGGTTCCGATCTGGCCACTCATTCACGCCTTCATCACCTCGAGGCTAGACTACTGCAACGTGCTCTACGTGGGGCTTCCCTTGTTTCTGGTTTGGAGGCTGCAGCTAGTGCAGAATGCGGTGGCCTGTCTCCTTACGGGGACAGGGAGGTGTGAGCACATAACACCAGTGCTCTGCGTTCTGCACTGGCTGCCTATAGCGTACCGAGCCAGATTCAAGGTGTTTGTGTTGATCTATAAAGCTCTGCATGGTCTGGGCCCCTCATATCTCGGGGAACGCCTCGCCCTTTGTGCTTCAGAGCGATCCCTTCGGTCCACCGGGGGCGCCTTTCTGGAGGTCCCCCGTGTAAAACAAGGGTCCACAATGGAGAGGGCATTCTCAGTGGCCGGGCCGCATTTATGGGACTCCCTCCTGGAGGAGACTCACCTGGCCCCAGGCCTGTTGGCCTTTTGACGAGTTTGCAAGATCTGGCTGTTTGCACAGGCCTTCGGAGGGGAGGGGGGAGTGTGGGGTAGGGGGTAGGGTTTTGAGTTTTAGTGACATTTTATAAATTGTTCTGGGCTTGGTCTTTTTTATTGTTGTTGATTTTAGTATTATTGTGTTTTTATGATGTTGTAAGTCGCCCCGAGATGCCGTAGGCATGAGGGGGTGGCCGATAAATTTAATGAATTAACAAAATAAGATGCTCTTATCTAGTCCCTTCTCCTCCATCACCAACTCCCGATTCCGTGCTTTCCACCTTGCTTCACTGTATACTTGGAACAAACTTCCTAAGGTGGTGCATCGGACCACCTCCCTGTCCATATTTACGTCCCACCTAAAGGCCCACTTCTTTGAGATCACTTTTAAACCATGAACCCAGGTCCTATCCATATCATAGCCTTTTTGATGTTAACCATGTTAACTGAAATAAATAAACCTACTGAATACCTGCATCCTGTAGTCTATCATTCACAGGAAACCACTTATTATTGTCCAGATAATCTGGACAAATGGTAAGGACAATTTTGAACAATTTAAGAGTTATCTTAACTCTATCCATCGTACTATAAAATTCACATGCAACTGCAGCATGGAGAACTCCTAAAAAAAAATTTTAGATGTCCTTCTCAACATTGAACAAAACAAGATTAACACTGATCTTTACAGTAAACCTATTGATGCTCACCTATATTTAAATTGGAGTTCTTGTCATCCAAAACACATTAAGAAGAACATCATTTATAGCTTAGTTCTACTTATTAGACGCATCTGTAACAACAACGTCAATTACCTCCAACACATCAAAGAACTCAAGGAACATCTTCTTACCAGAAGCTATCCCTTCCATGTCATAGATTTCAACATCCATCGGGCATCTACACAAACAAGAGAATCCCTCCTCTACAAGGTGGTGACTAAAACTTACAAAGAACACCTCATCCCCTTACTGGTGGATTTTCATCCTACATCTCCGAAGAATCACCTGGCGATTAAAGAAAGCTCCCCCCTAGTAGCCAATTCATCACGTCTTGAAAAAGCCATCGACCTTCCTTCCTTTGTGTCTTTTCGCCAGTCTCCTAATCTACATAAATTACTTTTGAGATATGAATTAAAATCACTGGTCAACAACCCTGGATCACATTGCTGTGAATCCAAACATTGCATTACATGCACCCATCTCAAAGAAACTACCACTTTCAAAAGCAGCACTACAAACAGGACCTATTCCATCAAGTAAAACTTCACCTGCACATCAAGCAATATAATTTATGTGATAAAATTTATAAATAATGGATGTCACATGCAATACATGGGGAAACCACCACGGACCTCTGTACCCAGTTCAGAAATCACAAGCCAGCCATTGTCACTAAGAAAGAGGAACAGCCTGTTGCTAGACATTTTAATTCAGAAGATCACACACTCGCTAACCTAGAAATCTTCCCTATAGAAAAACCCTCCAACCCAAAACTACTGGACACCAGGGAAAACTTCTGGATCTACAGACCTGACACCATCACGTCGAAAGGCCTCAACTTAGAAGTTAACACGTGAACTCCTATCTTTTCTTTTATGTGCTACTGCATTTCTCGGCTCAACTTATAACTCTCTCCACCCTCAGAGTACCCAGATACTCTGTACAGCACCAGTCCAGAGCAGAGGAGCAGGGAGGTGGTGTAGCTGATGTTTTTAAGAATACTTGGTTTGTAAGGTGGTATCCTGTGCAGACCATCTTGGGCATGGAAGGGGGCCACCTCGTGATCGATTTGGCTGGAGACAGATTAGGGCTGCTGCTGATATACCGCACACCTACCTGTATGGCAGCATCCCTAATCATTCTAGCGGAATTGGTATTTGAGGTGGTCTTGCGGTCTGCACGGACCTTTGTCCTGGGGGACTTCAATGTCCACGCCGACACCAATCTTGGGGGAGAAGAGCGCGAGTTCATGGATGCCATGTCAACCATGGGGTTGTCTCAGAGGTTTAGGGCCCCGACGCACAAGGAGCCTGACGCACATACCTGATGTTCTGCACAGGCCTTGAGGCAGGAGATCCGGTGGTGGATGTGGTAACCGTACTTTTGTCATGGATGGATCATTACCTCCTCTGGACCAGTCTCCCAGTGCATGTCTGCCCCCGGAAAGGTGTTTGACCAGTTCGATGGGTCTGCCCCTGGAGACTTATGGAATCAGAAAGGTTCCAGAATGCTCTAGGGGAATTGCCTCCCAATCTCAATGATCGCTCGCTCAATGACCTCACTGCTTTTTGGAGCAGCTTGCTGACTGAGGCCATTGACTGAACGGCTCCCAGGCGTCCACTTCCAGAGTGCTGATGGTGGGGTCACCATGGTTCACGGAGGACCTGCACCAGATGAAGTGGGATGGGTGGTGGTTGGAATGACGGTGGCACCGAACTCGTACCGAAGCTGATCAATTTTAGCATAAAGCTAGTTAAATATTTATTTATTTATTTATTTATTTATTTCAAAGCATTTATATCCCGCCCCTCCTGCAAAGCAGCCTGGGGCGGCTCACAACATAACTAAAACAATAAAATACATTAAAATTCAATAAAAACAACATATATTTCATATAAAAATAGAAATATAAACAGGGCTTAGCAAAAAAAGGGGTAGGGGATTAAAAAGACCCTCCCTACCCTCCCCCAAAGGCCTGGGCAAACAGCCAGGTCTTACAGTTCCACCGAAATGTTAAAAGGCTTGGGGCCAGGCGAGCTTCCTCCGGAAGGGAGTTCCACAGCCGCGGCCCCACTACCGAGAATGCCCTCTCCATCGTGGCCCCCCGTTTAACACGGGGGACCTCCAAGAGGGCACCCCCGGCAGACCGCAGGAGCCGCCCTGGAGCGCGAAAGGCGAGGCGGTCCCTAAGGTATGAGGGGCCAAGACCGTATAGGGCTTTATAGATCATCACTAGGACCTTGAACTTGGCCCGGCACACTATCGGCAGCCAGTGCAGAGTTCGGAGCACCGGTGTAATGTGCTCCCGGCGACCCGTCCCCGTAAGAAGACGAGCCGCCGCATTCTGCACCAGCTGCAGCCTCCGGGCCAAGAACAAGGGAAGCCCCACGTAGAGCGCGTTGCAGTAGTCGAGCCTCGAGGTGACAAAGGCATGGATGAGGGAGGCCAGGTCCGGGCCAGAGACGTACGGACGCAGCCTACGCACCAGATATAGCTGGCGGAAGGCAGCCTTAGCGACTGCCTCCACCTGCCACTCCAGGCGCAGGTCTGCGTCCAATAACACCCCCAGACTCCGGACCTGCTGAGCTACAGGAGGGCGAACCCCCCCAACCAGGGGGGCCACCACCCCCTTCGCCCTCCCTACCACCATCACCTCCGTCTTATCTGGGTTGAGCTTCAGTCTGCTCCGCCGCATCCAATCCGCCACGGCCTCCAAACATTGGGATAGCACCGAGATAGCAGGGTCTGGGTCAGTAGAAAATGAGAGGTACAGCTGGGTATCATCAGCATACTGGTGACAACGCACCCCGAACCCTCTCAAGACCTCTCCTAAGGGCTGCATATAGATATTAAATAACAGCGGAGACAGGATCGATCCCTGCGGAACGCCACACGGTAAAGCGCGGGGGCTCGATGTTTCCTCCCCCAACACCACCCGCTGGCTCCTCCCCGAGAGGAATGAGCGGAACCATTCTAGAACGGTCCCGCCCAGACCCCCCAGGTCCCGCATAAAGAGCATATGCTGTTGCAGTGCAGATAGCAAAGAAAGAGTTCTTTGCTGCCCTCATTGTGTCTGCAAATCACATCCAGCAGAGCTTTTCCAGTTGGTGCAGAGGCTGGTCAGTCCAGCCTCTCTCTGCCTCGAACTCGAATTCTCCAGTGCCCGCTGCGACATGTTTGCTGACTTTTTTGTGGATAAAATCACCTCGTTTCACATGACAGTGGGTGAATCAGAGGTACGGGAAACCTCACCATGTCTGTTGTTGTGGGATCAGTTTCAGTTGGTATCACCCACTGACATAGCGGCTGTCCTTGGGACTGTTCAGGCCACCTTTTGTGAATTAGATCCATGTGTGTACTGGCTGGTGAAGACCAGCAGGGAGACATTAGGGCCGTTTCTGACGGGGGTTGCCGAGCTGTCTCAAAGAGGCGGTGGTGCGGCCTCTGCTCAAGAAGCCATCTTTGGTAGGGGTGGGAATTTCAGTTCCGCCGATATCCGATACTGCTGGTATTTTGTTATACCAGCAGTACCGGATTAACCCAATAATCTGGGGTACTCGTACCGGTTCCCTGTGCCGGATTTTTTTACATTACGACCATTGAAATGAATGGCCACAATGTAAAAAAGAACAAAAAAAAATTAAACAACATCCCTCACAGGTCCAGACTTTGCAAATGGAAGGGGGGACACCCCCAACCCATCCTACCCATCCTGGATTTTTTTAATTTTAATTTTTTCCACGAAGTCCCTGCTAGTGCGGGCTCTGGCCCACTGTGGCACTGGCAGCAGCGACCCAGAGCCCGCACCAGCAGGTACTAGGGTGATCCCTGGAGTGTGGTGTGGTTTAACACCCCCCACCCCAGGGATCTCCCTACCCCCCCCACCCAGGATCACCTTACTTGCCCTCTGGGTGATGGTGGCGGCAGCAGCAGCATGGCTTCAGCACTGGCAGTGGCTTCAGCACTTCACTAGGCCTTTCAGGGTACTTCTGGGTTTCCCTGGAAGGCCTAGTGAAGCGCTGAAGCCACTGCCAGCGGTGAAGCTGGACCTGCACGCCATGCTGCTTCCATTGCTGCTGCCTCCACCCAGAGGGCAATTAAGGTGATCCCTGGGTAGGGGGGGTAGGGTAATCCCTGGGGTGGGGGTGTTAAACCACCCCCACCCCAGGGATCACCCTAGTACCAGCTGGTGCAGGCTCCGGGTTGCTGCCGCCAGCGCGGAGGCGGCCCAGAGCCCACACTAGCAGGGGCTTCGGGTAAAAAAAATAAATTACAAAATCCAGGCTGGGCAGGGAGGGTGGGGGGTGTCCCCCCTTCCACCCATGCAGCCTGAGAGGGGAGGGGGGAGGTATTGGGGTTTTCTTTCATTGGTTTCAATGGGGACAGTTCCCCATTGAAATCAATAGAAAAAAAATGGTACCGGTATACCGGTTTTAATCCGGTGAACTGATTTTTTGCAAACCGGTAACTGGTAAAACCAGTATCCGTTTTTTTGGTCCAAGTCCCACCCCTAATCTTTGGATGTTGACTCCCTGGCCAGCTATCAGCCAGTCTCTAACCTTTCCTTTTTAGGGAAGGTTATTGAATGGGTGGTGGCCCAGCAGTTACAGGAGCATCTGGACCGGGTTGGTTTTCTTGATCCTTCGCAATCTGTTTTTCGCCCTGGGTTTGGCACGGAGACTGCACTTGTGGCCTTGGCCGATGATCTACGCCATGAATTGGATCAGGGCAGATCATCAATTTTGATCTTACTGAATCTGTAGGCAGCGTTTGATACCATTGATCACGAGATGTTGGTGGCGAGGCTGTGGGACTGGGCCAGGGTGAGTGGAATTGTTTGTGAATGGTTCTGCTCTTTCCTGGCAGGGAGAACTCGGCAGGTGGTTCTCAGGGAATGTACGTCATCTCCCTGGAATCTCAAGTGTGGAGTTCAGCAGGGTTGTATTCTGTCCCCTCACCTGTTCAACATGTATATGCAACCTTTGGGTGAGGTCATGAGAGGCTTCGGCGTACAATGTCATCAGTACGCCAATGATACACAACTTTACATCTCATTTTCTGGAGACTCAGGCCCGGCAGTCTCAGTGCTTACCGGGTTCCTGGAAGCTGTGGGGGACTGTATGAGGATGAGCCGTCTCAGGCTGAATCCCAACAAGGTAGAGGTGATGTTGGTGGGTAGGGCTGAGGGGGTCATGGTTCTCATCATTGGTGGGGTCTGACCCCACCCCCAGCTGCTAAAGTACATAGTCTGGTGGTGCTCTTCAAACCACAGCTTCTTTTGGATTGTCAGGTGGAAGCTGTGGTGAGGGGAGCATTTTACCAATTGCATCTGGTGCGACAGCTGTGGCTGTCTGACTCAGGCTCAGATCTGGCCACTATAATCCATGCTTTCATTACCTCTTGACTGGACTACTGTAATTCGCTCTACATGGGGCTACCCATGATGATGGTCTGGAGGTTACAGCTGGTGCAGAATGCGGCGGCTCGTCTCTGAGTCCTAACGGGGCTGGGCTGCCATGAACACATTACACCTGTTACACTGCACTGGCGGACTATTAGCTTCTGGGCCCAATTCAACGTGTTGGTTATGACCTATAAAGCCCTATATGGCTTCGTTTCTGATTACCTGTGAGACCACCTCAGGTCCTGGGTCATTTTGCAGCCCTTGCAGTCGACCGGGGGCACCCGACTCAAAGTCTCCCAGGCATGGTGGGTGGCGACAGGAGAGAGGGCATTCTTGGTGGCTGCACCTCGGCTGTGAAACTCCTGTTGGAGGCCCGTCTGTCCCCGGACCTCCCCTCTTTCTGTAGATGTTGTAAGACCTGGTTGCTCTGCTCAGCTTTTGGGGAAGAGGGTGGGGAGGGTGGGGGGAGGGGTTTTATTTTGCCTTAGCTGCTGCTGAAATTTTATTATGTATATTATATGTATTGTAGTATTTTAGATGGTTTTATTCAAATTCAAATTGAAATTCAAATTAGTTTATTAATGCGTGACCAAAAGGTCATAGCAAACCTATTTATCATATACATAAAACCATTCAAAATATAAAATTAAGAATTGGTGAAGCAAAAGAGTGGCACTTCAAATGCATGATCGTCTCCCTCATACACATACACCAATAGAGTAAAATAAATACAAATTAAACTTTAAACTTAAACATAAAATTAAACTTGTATCAGGAGGCTGGTTCCACCATCATCCCAACCCCCCACCCCGATTACACTAGATGTAATATAGATATTAAACCATCCATATAAGGGGATAGACCCAAATAATTATGGAAATCCTGGGTGATTTAAGCAAAAGTATATTTGAGTAAGTGTCATGACCCAAAATATGCCCCTACATTGGAAGTTTAAAGATGGTTTTATTGATTGTTGTTTTTATCTTGTGCACCGCTCTGAGCTGCCAGTGTGTAGGAGGATGCGGGATACAAATTTTTGTATAAATAAATAAATAAAGATATAGATATAGATATATCTGCAAATGCACCCTGACAGAACAATAGCTAACACAGAAATAGGGTGAAGCATCCCAGCACTGCAGGATAAAGAGTTGCAGTGCCCTCCCCCAGCGCTCCCATGATTGCTTCTGAGAGGCATTGAGCAATCACAGGGTGCCACTCAACTGCCTGGGACATGCCTGCAGTGCTCATTGATCAGCATTTACATCCATCAGGTCCTTCCCCTTTCATCACAGGCCCAGTTCAAGAGTTCAACACTGTTTCTGGCTCCAATATGCCTGCTCCGTCCTCCCCTCGCCACATTTCCCTCCAAAAAATACTCGCCAGGCTTCTAGGCAATAACTAAATCAGTAACGACTTTTGTTATTATTATTTATTTTGTTATTATTCATTGTCATTTTCGTTATTGCAATAATGATAACAAAAATGGCTAATTTCATTTTCGTTATTGATATAATGAAAATGACATGCACACCCCTAGGAGAGGGAAGCATGCTGACTGGCTTTTGCAATTGACATGGTCCTGGCATGAGTGCTGGGGAACCCAGGCTCCCCAGAATTCCTGGCCAGTTCTTGTGACTTGCAACAGCCATGTTTTTCCACTCACCCACAGAGCCTATGAGTGGTGGACTGGTCTGCTGGCATGGTTGGCTGCCCCAGTTCATACGGGCAGGGGCTTTGTACCTGCCTGTTGACATGGAGCTATATGGCTTACCCGACATGGAGTACTATGGATTTCCTGACAGTGCTCCGTGCATGTCCATAAGTGGGTGCTCCGTGACTCATGGGATCGCATATCTGGCTGCTCCATCTTTAGTTGGGAGATGGGCTCCGTGGCTCCTGGATGGCCATGAAGGGTAGCATCTCATCTAAAAATACCCACAGACAATCTAATCTATATTTTCCAAGATGTCAAAATATGGGAGAAAATACTGTTTGTATGCAACAAGCCCATGAGGAGGTGACTATACAGCTATTACCCCTATTAACAAATGGAGAAAGAAAATCAGAATTAGGGATGGGCAAATGTGATTCGGAAGTTCGAAGTTCGAACTGAACTCGACCAGTTCGGTCGACCGAACTTCCAAAGCGAACTTGATTTTTGAACCGAACCGAACCGAATTTCCGAACTCAGTTCTCTTCGCCCATCCCTAAAAGATAATATTCCATTTAGTTCAATGGGGTTTGAATTTCTGAACTCTGTTCGGAAGTTTGGAGTTCCGACCGAACTCGAATAGTTCGGTCGACCGAAGCGAACTTCCGACCCGAACTTGATTTTCTAACTGAACCGAGCCAAATTTCTGAACTCAGTTCTGTTTGCCCACACCTAATCAGAATTGTTAAATGGGCAAGGATACAAAGATAGGTTGCTTGAGAAGGCTTCATCTTACATCTTTCCCCCAACAACCAGTTCCCTTAGGGGAGAATCCTGCAAAGAGCTGAACACTGTGTGATCCTTAGAAAGTAAAGCAGAAGCTCACAATTTCACAAGGCATGGATTCTTATGAGAAGAGTGACCCACAGGTTAGGGGGATCGTTTTTTTCTGAGCTATCTCCCTGTCCAGCAGTATGCTTATCACCATGATATGTTGGTATTTTACTTATATTGTAAAATAAATCACATTTCTATTTCTAGAATCCCTGGGTGTTTTTATTTCTTTAGTTTGGGAGGGCAGAGGTTGGATGCTTGCAAGATGGTTAGGTCAATAAAGTAGTTTGATATTTTGACCTGAAGTCAGTGACCTTCATAGTGGCACTTAATCTTTTCTGGGAGTTAGCTCCACAACCCCAGGACATTTCCCAAGGAACTTATATCTCCTCCCTTAGAATGTTACACCAGAGACTGACAGTTCCATTCTTTCAGAAAAAATTACCTGTTGTGGAAGGTTGTGATCTTGGAGGCTGAGGCATCCCTTCAAGTACACCATTCCCAGGGACAAACTTGAAAGCAAGGAACAAAATCTTGAGCTTGACTGTATTCAGTGGGGGATTTGGAGTGGGGGAGAATACAAAACAAACTCCATCCTTGCTTTAGTTTGATCTTAGACTAAGTTCACTGAGGATGAGTTCAATTTAAACTCTGTTGAGATCAGCATGATTTTGCTGTGGATCATCCAGAATTGGGGAAAAAATATATCAGCAAGATAGATCAGAAATTAGAGATGCAACAGTGGGCACTAGGGATGTGTGAACAGGACAGAGTTTGGATGTTTGGTCATTCAGACATTCAGACTAAAAATTTTGTTCAGGTTTGTGAGTTTGGTCCGGCTGAGTTCGGATCCCCCCTAATGTTCATAAATTCAGCACCGCCAGGAGGCTTGGGGAGCTCCCCTGCTGTGACTATAGTGGCACTTTCTACATGATATGGATGGACAGCCTCCCATGCCTGAAACATAGGCCCCAGAACCCTGTGGGGGTGTCCTGGGACTGGAGTGGCAGCTTCTAGATAAAGTGAAATGATGGATCCCAGTGATTGGAATGATGGCCCCAGAACCCTGATGGTGGGTCCGAACTAGAGTGGCACCTTCTACATGACATGGATGGACAGCCCCCCGTGCCTGTAAGGTAGGCCCCAGAACCCTGATGGTGAGTCCTCGGACTACAGTGGCAGCTTCTAGATGAAGAGGAATGATGGCTCCCCATGATCAGAACGACAGCCCCAGAACCCTGATGGTGGATCCTGGGACTAGAGTGGTAGCTTCTGGATGGAGGGGAATGCCAGCTCCCCATGAGCGGAATAATGGCCCCAGAACCCTGATGATGGGTCCTGAGATTAGAGTGGCAACTTCTAGATGATGTGGATGGTCAGTCCCCCGTGCCTGTAACGTAGGCCCCAGAACCNAGCATTTACATCCATCAGGTCCTTCCCCTTTCATCACAGGCCCAGTTCAAGAGTTCAACACTGTTTCTGGCTCCAATATGCCTGCTCCGTCCTCCCCTCGCCACATTTCCCTCCAAAAAATACTCGCCAGGCTTCTAGGCAATAACTAAATCAGTAACGACTTTTGTTATTATTATTTATTTTGTTATTATTCATTGTCATTTTCGTTATTGCAATAATGATAACAAAAATGGCTAATTTCATTTTCGTTATTGATATAATGAAAATGACATGCACACCCCTAGGAGAGGGAAGCATGCTGACTGGCTTTTGCAATTGACATGGTCCTGGCATGAGTGCTGGGGAACCCAGGCTCCCCAGAATTCCTGGCCAGTTCTTGTGACTTGCAACAGCCATGTTTTTCCACTCACCCACAGAGCCTATGAGTGGTGGACTGGTCTGCTGGCATGGTTGGCTGCCCCAGTTCATACGGGCAGGGGCTTTGTACCTGCCTGTTGACATGGAGCTATATGGCTTACCCGACATGGAGTACTATGGATTTCCTGACAGTGCTCCGTGCATGTCCATAAGTGGGTGCTCCGTGACTCATGGGATCGCATATCTGGCTGCTCCATCTTTAGTTGGGAGATGGGCTCCGTGGCTCCTGGATGGCCATGAAGGGTAGCATCTCATCTAAAAATACCCACAGACAATCTAATCTATATTTTCCAAGATGTCAAAATATGGGAGAAAATACTGTTTGTATGCAACAAGCCCATGAGGAGGTGACTATACAGCTATTACCCCTATTAACAAATGGAGAAAGAAAATCAGAATTAGGGATGGGCAAATGTGATTCGGAAGTTCGAAGTTCGAACTGAACTCGACCAGTTCGGTCGACCGAACTTCCAAAGCGAACTTGATTTTTGAACCGAACCGAACCGAATTTCCGAACTCAGTTCTCTTCGCCCATCCCTAAAAGATAATATTCCATTTAGTTCAATGGGGTTTGAATTTCTGAACTCTGTTCGGAAGTTTGGAGTTCCGACCGAACTCGAATAGTTCGGTCGACCGAAGCGAACTTCCGACCCGAACTTGATTTTCTAACTGAACCGAGCCAAATTTCTGAACTCAGTTCTGTTTGCCCACACCTAATCAGAATTGTTAAATGGGCAAGGATACAAAGATAGGTTGCTTGAGAAGGCTTCATCTTACATCTTTCCCCCAACAACCAGTTCCCTTAGGGGAGAATCCTGCAAAGAGCTGAACACTGTGTGATCCTTAGAAAGTAAAGCAGAAGCTCACAATTTCACAAGGCATGGATTCTTATGAGAAGAGTGACCCACAGGTTAGGGGGATCGTTTTTTTCTGAGCTATCTCCCTGTCCAGCAGTATGCTTATCACCATGATATGTGGGTATTTTACTTATATTGTAAAATAAATCACATTTCTATTTCTAGAATCCCTGGGTGTTTTTATTTCTTTAGTTTGGGAGGGCAGAGGTTGGATGCTTGCAAGATGGTTAGGTCAATAAAGTAGTTTGATATTTTGACCTGAAGTCAGTGACCTTCATAGTGGCACTTAATCTTTTCTGGGAGTTAGCTCCACAACCCCAGGACATTTCCCAAGGAACTTATATCTCCTCCCTTAGAATGTTACACCAGAGACTGACAGTTCCATTCTTTCAGAAAAAATTACCTGTTGTGGAAGGTTGTGATCTTGGAGGCTGAGGCATCCCTTCAAGTACACCATTCCCAGGGACAAACTTGAAAGCAAGGAACAAAATCTTGAGCTTGACTGTATTCAGTGGGGGATTTGGAGTGGGGGAGAATACAAAACAAACTCCATCCTTGCTTTAGTTTGATCTTAGACTAAGTTCACTGAGGATGAGTTCAATTTAAACTCTGTTGAGATCAGCATGATTTTGCTGTGGATCATCCAGAATTGGGGAAAAAATATATCAGCAAGATAGATCAGAAATTAGAGATGCAACAGTGGGCACTAGGGATGTGTGAACAGGACAGAGTTTGGATGTTTGGTCATTCAGACATTCAGACTAAAAATTTTGTTCAGGTTTGTGAGTTTGGTCCGGCTGAGTTCGGATCCCCCCTAATGTTCATAAATTCAGCACCGCCAGGAGGCTTGGGGAGCTCCCCTGCTGTGACTATAGTGGCACTTTCTACATGATATGGATGGACAGCCTCCCATGCCTGAAACATAGGCCCCAGAACCCTGTGGGGGTGTCCTGGGACTGGAGTGGCAGCTTCTAGATAAAGTGAAATGATGGATCCCAGTGATTGGAATGATGGCCCCAGAACCCTGATGGTGGGTCCGAACTAGAGTGGCACCTTCTACATGACATGGATGGACAGCCCCCCGTGCCTGTAAGGTAGGCCCCAGAACCCTGATGGTGAGTCCTCGGACTACAGTGGCAGCTTCTAGATGAAGAGGAATGATGGCTCCCCATGATCAGAACGACAGCCCCAGAACCCTGATGGTGGATCCTGGGACTAGAGTGGTAGCTTCTGGATGGAGGGGAATGCCAGCTCCCCATGAGCGGAATAATGGCCCCAGAACCCTGATGATGGGTCCTGAGATTAGAGTGGCAACTTCTAGATGATGTGGATGGTCAGTCCCCCGTGCCTGTAACGTAGGCCCCAGAACCGCTGATGGTGGGTCCTGGGACTACAGTGGCAGCTTCTGGATGAAGTGGAATGACGGCTCCCCGTGAGAAGAATGACGGCCCCAGAACCCTGATGGTGGGTCCTGGGACTGGAGTGGAAGCTTCTGGATGAAGTGGAATGATGGCTCCCTGTGAGCAAAATGATGGCCCCAGAACCCTAAAGGTGGGTCCTGGGACTAGAATGGCAGCTTCTAGATGATGTGGATGGACAGCACCCCATGCCTGAAATTTAGGCCTCAGAACCCTGATGTTGGGTCCTGAGGCTGGAGTGGCAGCTTCTTGATGTGGTGGAATGATGGCTCTCCATGAGCAGAATGATGACCCCAGAACCCTGAGGGTGGGTCCTGGGACTAGAGTCTCAACTTCTAGATGATGTGGATTGACACCCCCTTGTGCATGTAACGTAGGCCCCAGATCCCTGACGGTGGGTCCTGGGGCTAGAGGGGCAGCTCCTAGATGAAGTGGAATTATGGCTTTATATTAATGGAACATAGGCCCCAGAACCCTGATGGTGGGTCCTGGTGCTGGAGTGGCTGACTGTTTGTTGATGCGGTGGAATGACAGCTCCCTGTGAGTGGAATGACGGCCCCATAACCCTGATGGTGGGTCCTAGGACAGGAGTGGAAGTTTCTGGATGATGTGGAATGACAGCTCCCTGTGATCAGAATGATGGCCCCAGATCCCTGATGGTAGGTCCTGGGACTGAAGTGGCTGGCACTCCTACTTGGTCAGATGTTGCAGGCTGGCATCCTACTCAACTGAGCTCAAGAAGCTCTATTGCAAATTGGGCAAGCCTTGTCCGGTAATGAATCTTGTGGACACCCAGCCCCTGCCAGCTGGCGCACTCATCTGAGCTATGCCTGTCTACAAGAGGGAGGAGCAAATGGCTGACATTCAGTGCCAGCAGCAGCAGCAGCATCAGCAGCAGCAGCAGCAGACATTGGATTGCCTGGACACAGTAACTGCAGCTGGCACCCCTGCTCGGCTGGGCTTTGCAGGCTGGCTGGCATCGGTGGGGAAGCAGTAGAGGCCCGGCCAGGGCTTGGTGGCTGTTTTGGAATGTGCAACAGTCACAAGTAAAAGCCCATTTCAAGCCCTGCAAGCTCAATATGAGGCTGGTCCAGTAGGGGGAGGGTCAGGGGATGAAACACTCCACCTCCCTTGTCTCCTCTCTTCTTCTTATCTCTGTCCTCCATCTTGTCCCATGCAGTCTGTACAGTTCTTAGTAAGTTCTGTTTTGAAGAAACTTCTTCTATGTGTTATTCAACAGAAAGCTAACTCTACAATAGGCTGGCACCCCTACTCGGCCAGGCGTTGCAGGCTGGATGGCATTGATGGAGCAGTGGCAGAGGCCTGGCCAGGGCTTGGTGTCTGACACCCCTGATCGTCTGTGCATTGCAGGCTGCCAGACATCTGTGGAGCAGCCGCAGAGGCCCAGCCAGGGCTCAGTGGCTGGCACCCCTACTTGGCCGGGCATTGCAAGCTGGCTGGCCTCGAGGTGGGACACTTCCTTGCAGACAATGAAGTGAAACAACAGTCCTCCCTGCCTGGAATGTAGGCCCTAGAACCCTGATGGTGGGTTCTGGGGCTGGAGTGACTGACACCCCTGTTTGGCCAGGCGTAGCAGGCTGGCTGCAGCCAGCAGAGCAGTGGCAGAGGCCCAGCCAGGGCTTGGTGTCTGGCACCCCTGCTTGTCTGGGCATTGCAGGCTAGCTGGCATTGTCAGAGCAGTGGCAGAGGCCTGGCCAGGGCTTGGTGACTGGCACCCCTGCTCAGCCCGGTGTTGCAGGCTGATTGGTATTGGTGGAGCACAGCGACAGAGGTCCAGCCAGGACTCGGCGGCTGGAACCCCTACTTGGCTGGGCATTGCAGGCTTGCATCCTACTCTCCAGATCTCAACAAGCTATTCTGCCAATTGGTCAAGCCTTGCCCGGTTGTTAATCACGTGGCCAACCAGTAGCAGAGATTGAATTGCTGGGACACAGTACCTATGGCACAGCAGAGGCATCAGAAGCAGACATTGAATTGCTGGGGTACAGAACTCGTGGCATAGATAGAAGAGGCAGAATTGGCAGCAGCAGAAGATATTGGATTGCCCAGTAGCATAAGCCATGGCACTGACAGTAGAGGTAGCATTGTCAGCAGCAGCAGACATTGGATTGCCCAGTAGCAGAACCCATGGCTCAGACAGCAGAGGTGGCATTGGCAGCAGCAGAAGACATTGGATTTCCTGGCAGCAGAACCCATGGCACAGACAGTAGAGGCGGCATTGTTAGCAGAAGCAGACATTGGATTGACCAGGCACAGAATCCGTAGAACAACAGAGATGGCAGCAGAAGTATTTGCCTGTGTGCAGCACCCATGGAGCCAAGATGGTAGGATTTTCCAGGAAAAAAACTCACATACAGCAGCAGATGGCAGCAGCAGGATTGTGTGGGCACATTTGGATTTGCCAGGGCAGATCACCCATGGACCAGCATACAGCAGCAGCGGGATTACCAGGCCAGTGGGGCACATCACCCAGCATTGCCAGAGCAGGCAGACAGGCACCTTGGCATGAGAGGCAGGCAGGCTGGGGTAGGGATTCAGCTTTGCCCACAGGGCGGGCAGACAGGCACTTTCACAAGAGCATGGGAAGGCAGACTGAGGCAAGGTTTTATCTTGACCACCTGGACAGGTGGGTAGGCAAGCAGCATGGCATGAGCATGGGAAGGCAGACTGAGGCAGGGTTTGATTTTGACCACCTGGGCAGATGGGCAGACAGACAGCATTGGATGAGCATGGGAAGGTAGTCTGAGGTAGGGTTTGATCTTGGCAACCTGGACGGGTGGGCAGACAGGCAGTGTGGCATGAGAAGAAGGCAGACTGAGGCAGGGTTTGATCTTGGCCACCTGGGCGGGTGGGCAGACAGGCAGCGTGGCATGATCAGAAGGCAGACTGAGGCAGGGTTTGATCTTGGCAAGCTTTTCGGGTGGGCAGACAGACAGCGTGGCATGAGAGGCAGTAGAGATGGCAGGTTGGGACCTTGGAAGGGTACTCATATAGACTGGTGAAGACTGTACGGCGTGTAAGAGAGAGAGACAGTCAGATAGGTGGACTGAGAATGTCTAGCCAGAGGCTGGCTGGCAGGCTTACACCTTCCCAATGCCACCCTGTGTCATTAGGTCAGTCAGATAGGCCAGCCGAGGGCCGAGGTCATCTAGTCAAAGAGAGAGAGGCACGGCAGGTGCTGGGCATTGGGTGGGAGGGACAGTACCTTAGCAGCAGCATCCCAGAATGATGAGGAGTTCCATCCCAAGACTGCCCCTGGCATGGGATGGTTTGTGCCACGCCACCATCAATCCATGTCCAGGGGCAGCTCGGGGAATCCCAGTAGCAGAAGGTTCACCTTTATATAAAGCAACTGTACACCAACTTGGCTCCCAGTCTCAGGCGGTGCAGTGAGCAAATGTCACCCACCATGGAGAATACCCGCTCGCTGGGGACACTCGTTGGTTGGCAGGACAAGAGACCCTTGGCCACCTTGGACAGGACAGGCCACACGTTGGTCTTCCGGTCCAGTAGGCCAAGGGATCACTTCTGGGTTCGATGCATGGCTCCTCCTCCAGGTAGCTCTCCACTGCTGCTGAGGTACTGTCATACTCAATCACGTAACTCTACCTGGGCACCACCTCCACCACTGCCCTTAGCCACACTGCCTGCCCTGCTGTGCACGAACCCATGCTTGCCAGAGTACCCTGAACATAAGAGGTGCTGCTAGCAATAAGGGTGCTGCTGCTGCTCAGTCTGCTGCTGGTGCTGCAAATGCTAGGGCTGGGGGCAGTGATAGACCCTGCCAGCTGAAACAGATGGCTGCTCCCACTCCCACCATCCTCAGGGACGTCCTCCTGCTGCCACTGCTACCGTGCACTCTCCACAGTCCGCTCTGCCTGCCAGACCCTCTCCACCAGGTCACCCTTCCAGTGTCCATAGACCACTTTCTGGCATGCCACACTGCCCTTGACCCTGGGGTCCAGCATGGTTGCCAAAAGTATTCCTCCCACTGCAGGAGCTCATCGAACTGTGCCTTCAGCCCTGCCTTCAGCTGCTGCACCAGGGCAACCACCTCATCTGCCACCTTCCTGCCCTGAGGGACACAATCCTGCCCCTGGAGAATCTCCTCAGCCTCCTGAGGAGACTCTGGACCAGAGGGGTCACTTGGCTGATGGTGTCCATGGAGGAACTGATGGTCTCCATCATGGAAAGGAATGGTCTGAGCACGAAGACCATGTGAGCAAGTATCTCCCATTATGCCCCATCGTACCCTGTAGGTGCCCCATTGTACGTCACCAGTTGAACCTGATGAGAGGCGGCTTTCTCCATCAGGAAGGTCGAATTCCACCAGATGGACACATCCTGCACCAACTGGTGCACTGGTGAGCCTTGCTCTGTCTGCTTCACCTGGAGAAGGTCACTGCCCTTCACGCTCCGGTTAAAGAAACCAGACAGCTTCCTCCCCCACTCAATCAGGGAGCTAACGGTGCCTTCCCCAATTCCCAGTGTCCCTGACCACCAGTTGAAGGGTGCGCACAGCACAAATGATGCTGGTGAAGCCCCCCTCATGGACTGCACTCAAAATGTTGGCCACGTTGTCTGTCACCATGCATCTCTTGGAGAAGGGCTTGCCTGGAATGACCCACTCCCTTACCATGGTGGTCAGGGCTGCCTTGATGGTTCTGAGCAGTTTGGGGGCTGTCCATTTCTTCTTCCTGAAGCAGGGTCCACCTATACCCTGCTTCGGGACCCCTCCTGCCACTGCCAAACGCTGACTCTGGGTCCTGCCACCAGTGCAACATCACTGCCAGGTAGGCATGCTGCGCATTCCTACTCGACCACAGGTCTGTGGTGAAGTAGACAGTGGCACCCCCAGCCCTTGCCAGATGCTCCCTCACCCACTCCTATAAAGTCCGGTATAGGGCTGGCATCATCTGCCGACTCAGGGTGATACACGAGGGCAGCTTAAACTGGGGGGCCAGGAAGCCAATCAGGTGCCTAAACCCCATGTCCCCAACCACCGAGAAGGGATGCCCATCCAGCACTATCATTTCCCTCAACATACACGTGGCTTTCAGTTGAAAGTCACACCACCCTCCACATCCTGCAGCTGCCAAGGGACTTGGCAGCTGCCACCACCCCAGCTCCTCCATGGTGGAATGCTGCTGCTGCTGCTCTTCCTCCCTTGCAGCGATACTGCTACTGCTGCTAGAGGCAGCTGTTAGAGCAGGATGCTTACCCGCTGATGGAGGCGGATGACTGACTGCTGCAGTCAGGAATCCACTGGCATCCACTGCCCTTGCCTGCCCGCTTAGCAGCACAGTGCTGTGGCATCCCTTCAAGTGCCTTGCCATGGCATTGTGCCAAGGTTGGTGAGCATGAGTACTTGCCCACACTTCACCACCTTCTGGCACAAAGTGCACTGCACCTCCCTGGGATCATCCACCCGCACCAACTTAAATTGTGCCCAGATGGAGTAATTTTTGCCCCTTCCTGTCTTCTGGTCTGCACTGGGTGATGCACCACTGACAGTGCTGCTGGGAGGGGAAGAGCATGGTGGCAGCACTGCTCTCAGAGGGACAGCCATTGCCTCAGCACAAGACTTTTCTTCCGCAGGACTAGTGTCTGCCTCACTGTCCCCAATCAGAGTGGTGTCCCATGAAGGGGAGTACTGGGACCCTGAGGCTGATCGATTGCCCAACATGCTGCTGCCACTCCCCCTGTGTCCCCTATAGCTGCTGCTGCTGCTACTCCTCTCCCTGCTGCCATTACCCAGGGATCAGGCCCTGCCTCTAGCAGCTGGGGTGGGATTCACTAGCCCTGGACTGCTGGGGATCACCTCAACAATGGCGGTCGGGGACATTGGTGGCCCTGGAGGAACATCTGACCCCGAAGCACCTGCACCTGCTCCTGCAGCCACAGAAGAGACAGCCGCAGCCTCCTGGAATGCAGACCTTCCAGTGCCCTGCATGACAGTGGAGGATGCTGGCAGGAGGCGCCGCTGAACCACTCCCCTAGTGCCATTGCTAGGAGCCTCTGTAGCCTGACTGCCAAAATCAGGTCTATGCGGTTTGGGGCGTGGTGATGGGCTCAGGCTGCTGCTGATACCTGCTCCCACTCTGCTGGCACAGACCCTGCCACCTCTGCCATGTGCCCCATTGCCCACCTTACGGGCAGCAGACGGGCCTCTCCTGCTTTCCTTATCCATTTCTCCCACCCAAAGAATGTAGAGAAAGATTATGATATATATACACTAACTCTAACTGCTATTAACTATTCAAAACCTATGGAACTAAATGGAATATTATCTAATATCTGCAAAGGCCTAGTTCTACAAACACACTATAAAATATTAAAACTTAATCATTACACACTATCTCTATCTATCTCTATAACTGAGCTAACTCCTACAACTATCTATCTATAGTAACTATCTCTGAGATTGTAAGCTCTAGGGCTGCCCACCCAGCTTGCCGCAAAGCTCAATGCATGCCTCAGTCCGCCTTCCTGCCTCCCATGCCAAGGTGCCTGCTGCCCACTTTCATACATCCACCTCCACCCCGGCACATATTCTGGCTGTAGGGGGAATGCACAGCCAGAATATGCACAGGGATTGGCCATGTGCATGGCTGACGGCAAAGCTACGAGGGCGGGGGGGGGGCTTTCAGAGCAGCTGACCCCCACACATATTCTGGCTGTGCATGCATTCCCCCCTCCCGCAGCCAGAATATGTGCGCGTGGGGGGGATGTCTGAAAGTGGCCTTAGTTTGTGAGGCCCCTGGGGATAGGGAGGGATCTGTCTATAACCAATGATTGTACAGTGCCAGGTACACTGGCTTGTGTAATAATAAATGATGATGATGATGGTGAGGATGGTGAGGATGATGAGGATGAGGAAGAAGAAGAAGAAGAAGAAGAAGAAGAAGAAGAAGAAGAAGAAGAAGAAGAAGAATGTATTTGGACAAAACGTGTGATTGTGAACACTTTCTTTTCATAAATATCTGCATGAGCAAAATCACTATAATAGTTTTATTATAGTTTATAATGATGTAGTGTGTCTGATTTTCTTCATGTTAGAGCTAATTATAAGACACTTCACTAAAAATGGGAAGTGGTGTTCAATTGAAATTATTCTGTTTATTTGTTTACTAGTTGCAATCCCGTGGGTGGGCAGCACCGTCAGTCCATTAGGGAAATTGATTTTCTTTTACAGGGGGTGGGTATATAATTCTATGATTACTTGTACAGTTCTAAATACCATTCCACTAGGACAACTTCTGTCCCCAGGTGTTGTATGTTCTATTTTGAAATATACTCCGTTTTTTGCTATTTTTAATTAACCTGGAATATAATCATCTAGTGTAGTCATGCTGCATTTCATTCTGTATCACTTCTGCTCTGAATAAGTACATCTAATGAGAAAAACAGAGTGTTATATACAAGGCGACCATCTATACAGCATTTTGTCTCCTATAACCTGCCTCTCTATTCTTTACATTTCTATTAGCTACCATCCAGTTTCAGGCGTGAGCAATAAGGAATTTGAGTCAACAGACATTAGCCCTTAGAAGCACAGAATTGCTAAATGAAAACCTAATTAGAGATGTGATATGGTTTGGGTAAAATGACATAAAAACTATGAAACACCTATTGTCAAGCAGCTGGGATCTTTTGAAGCTGGAAGAGTTATAAATTGCTTTGCTGCATAAAAGCAGAGTGATTAACACCATCTCTCGGACTTCATGCCCGCTTCTTTTACAGGAAGAACTTACAGTTCTGGTAGCGTTGTTATTAAGGACACATCAAAATAGCATCGAATTACAAGTGGCAGTTCCAGCAGACTGTGTCCTACAACACATATCGCAGAGGTTTCAGGAACCCAAGTGGAGTCATGCCGTATTGGTTATATTTTGCTTATCTTTGTTGCTAACTGTCGGTCATTGGGTTATATTTAAATCTCAATATGGAGATTGGAATATGGAGTCACACAGGCAAAAAGTCTGCAATCCATTACCTTAGTGACTTTTCCTGGGACAGTATTTGCTACATCAGTTTTGAGGCTGAAGGAAGTTTGTGCTTAGTAACATAAAGGGAAGCAGTATGGTATATTGATAAAAGGAAGAAGTCATCATGAGAGAAGGACGAAATTCCCTATTCTAGACATTGCCAAACACATTGGCAAGTCAGTCACATGTCTTGTGACTTACATGCACCATTTTTAAAATGACAGTAACAACACTTGCTCCCCACATGGATGATGAGACTTAATCAAGTATTATCAGATAAGTGATTTGAGAACCTTTTATGAAATGTGCTACAAAGTGGGGATAACATCTGAACTACTTTGTCTCCATGTAATGGTAAAAATTGGTGCTTAGAGGATGTAAGCATCTCTCTCTCTCTCTCCTATCTATTATCTAATTATATATTATCTAATTATAACCTGTCTAGACTAAGGCATCTTTACACCACTCTACCAATGTACCCACTTAATACAGACAGGTCAATGTAGAGTGGTCACAGCATAAATGAAAATTAGAATGTCTGCCTTTAAATCTGTTGCTGTTAATATTTGTATGTATTTATTTATTTATTTATTTATATTGCCTACGGCATCCTGGAGTGGCTCACAACAGGTAAAACAATAATAAAACACATAAGAACATCCAATATAAATGATTAACCCCCCCCACCCCACCCCAAATTCGCCCCCTCTCCCCTCCCCTCCCCCCCTCCCCTCTGAAGGGCGAACAGCCAGGTCNCCCTCCCACCCTCCCCTCTGAAGGGCGAACAGCCAGGTCTTACAGGCTTGGTGAAAAGACGTCAGACCCAGGGCCAGGCGAGCTTCCTCTGGGAGGGAGTTCCAGAGTTGTGGCCAGCCAGCGAGAACGCCCTCTCCATTGTGACCCCCTGTTTAACATGGGGAACCTCCAGGAAGGCATCCCCGGAAGACCGCAGGGATTGCCATGAAGCACGGAAGGCGAGGTGATCCCCGAGGTATGAGGGGCCCAGACCATGTAGGGCTTTATAGATCAAAACCAGCACCTTGAATCTGGCTCGGTACACTATAGGCAGCCAGTGCAGAGAGCACAGCACGGGTGTTATATGCTCCTGCCACCTTGTTCCTGTAAGGAGACGGGTTGCAGCATTCTGCACCAGCTGCAGCCTCCGAACCAGAACCAAGGGAATCCCCATGTAGAGTGCGTTGCAGTAGTCTAGCCTCAAGGTGATGAAGACATGAATAAACGTGGCCAGGTCGAGTCTGGAAATGTATGGGTGCAGCCTCTGTACCAGATACAGCTGGCGAAAGCCGGCTTTAGCCACTGCCTCCACCTGCCGATCCAGATGGAAGCCCGGATCCAAAACCACCCCCAGACTCCGAACCTGCTGGGCTATGGGATGGCAGACTCCCCCACCAGAGGGCCCGGCACCTCCCTCGCCCTACCCACCACCATCACCTCCGTCTTATCAGGTTTGAGCTTCAGTCTGCTCTGCTGCATCCAATCCGCCCCAGCCTCCAAATATTGGGAAAGCAACAAGACAGCAGGGCCTGGGTCAGTTGAAAATGAGAGGTACAGCTGAGTATCATCAGCATATTGGTGACATCGCACTCCAAACACTCTCACGATCTCCCCCAGGGGCTGCATATACACATTAAACAAAAGCGGAGACAGGTTCAAACCCTGCGGAACATCACAGGTCCAAGGCCGGGAGCATGATGTTTCAGCTCCCAGCACCACTTGCCGACTCATCCCCGAGAGGAATGAGCGGAACCACCCAAGGACAGTCCCGTCGAGACCCTACAGGTCTCGCAGCCGTCTCAGCAGCAGCCCATGGTCCACGGTGTCAAAAGAGACTAAGAGACGTAGAAGAATAAAAAATGTAGAACATCCTGCATCCATCTCCCAGTGGAGATCGTCCACCAAAGCCACCATCGCTGTCTCAGTATCATAGCCACGGTGGAACCCAGATTGAAAAGGGTGAAGGAAACCAATACAGTCCAGGTGCGCCTGGAGTTGCAGAGCCACTGCCCATTCAACAACCTTCCCTAAAAAGGGAAGATTAGAGACAGGATGGTAACTAGCGAGTGCGTCAACATCCAGCGAAGGCTTTTTCAGCAGGGGGCATAACACAGCCTCTTTGAGACTGGGCGACAACTTCCCCTGCCAAAGGGACACGTTAACCACCCTCACCAAAACTGACCCCAGTATTTCCCTGGAAGCTTTTACCAACCAGGACAGGCACAGATCTAATTCACAACTTGTGGCTTGAACAGACCCCAAGACATCCACCGCATCGGCGGGTGTCACTTCCTGAAACTCCTCCCAGAAAGATCAACCAGACGGTGCCTCCATAACCTCACGTTCCTCATCTACTGCATCCAACCCGGTGTCGAAATTACTCTGAATCTGAGCGATCTTGTCTGCAAAGTAGATGGCAAACTCCTTGCAACGGGCTTGGGACAAGTCCTCATCCAGGCTGAGTGAGGCCAGACTAACCAGCCCCCGCACCACCTGGAACAGCTCCACTGGACGCAGCTTTTCAGACACTATGAGGGCAGCAAAGAATTCCTTCTTTGCTGTCCTCACAGCCTCAGAGCGAGTGCAAGCTTTCAGTTCACAGAGGGCCTTTCTCAGGCATATAAGAAGGAAAAGCAATAGACTAGGGAGCCAATCAATAGTGCATTCATAGAACCACATGTAGGGTGTGTATGCATACTATGGGCAATGCATAGGGATGGGCGAACGCAGTTCGGCAGTTCGGAGATTGGCCCGGACTCGTCCTGTTCGGACTACTGAACTCGAACATGAACATGAACGCGAACATACCAAACAAACCGAACACCGAACGGCTAAATGGCCGAACAGTTTGGTCAGTTCGGATCGCATTCGGCTGAGTTCGGGTGGCAAAAAAAGTTTCACTGGAAGGTCAAACATGACAGGGAGGTGTCAGTCACTGAGGAGCAGACTTCCAGGCACCAGGGGTGGAGAGGCTTGCAAGAAACGAAACTAATTATCTGCCTCCCCCCTTCCCAACACCTTCTGAGCTAGTCACTGTTCCTGAACAGCAGGCGTTGAGTAGGATTTTTAGATTGCTTTAAGTTTCATTTCACTTTTGTAATGAAATGAAACTTAAACCATAAACTGAAACCTTGTGTTATGCACTGTACAGACTCATTGAGTATGTAATGTATGTATTTCACTACAGACTCCTCTTCTGTTTGTGATTACCCCCATCCCATATATATGGGTTGTATATATATCCATATATATCCATATATATATCCATATCTCTATATATCTCCATCTCTCTCTATATATCTATCTATATCTATATCTATATCTATATCTATATATATTTGGATATGGATATGGATATGGGATGGGGGAAGATAGATAGATAGATAGATAGATAGATAGATAGATAGATAGATAGATGGTTGTAAGAGTTAGCTTAGTGATAGAGATAGCGTTAGTGATTTAGTTTTAGTGTTTGTAGGAGTAGGCCTGTGTACTTATTAGATAATCCATTTAGCTCATAGTATTTAGAATAGTTAATAGCAGTTAGATTTAGTTTAGATAGATAGATATATATAATATTAGATAAAATAAATAAATAAAAAACCCATATAAAAACAAAAAAACCAAATAAAAAACAAAAGAAAACCATATAAAACCCAATAAAAAACCAAAAAAAATATAAAAAACAAAAAAACACCCATAACAACATTTCCCAAATGGCCGAACAGTCGAACGGCTAACCGAATGGCCTGTCGGACGACCGAACTGAACTGCAGAACCTGAACTCGGCAAACTAGCCGAACTGCTGAACCGAACGGACAAACTAAACTCAGCCGAACCGAACTGCCGAACCCAACAGACGAACCGAACGCAGACGAACCGAACGGCTGAACCCAAACCGCGATCTGTTCGCCCATCCCTAGCAATGTATGTGTGAAGTGCACATGCTAATCTTGGACTAGCCTCTATCAGCACAATTTTTCACTTAATGAAGTCAAGAGCAAAACTTCAGTTTCCTTTCTTTAACAGTGGGAAATGACCAAAGTGCAGGAGAGGTATATTATATATAACTGGTCTGGCTGTTTTTCCAGACATTTGGTGAAGGGAATGGGTATTGGGTGGGTTTTTTAATGAGGTTTGTTGCTTTTATGGAGTTTTCCCTGACCTCTTTTTTAAAAAAAAAAAATGTTATTTTTATTGTATGTTTGTTTGTTTTATATTATTATATGATGTACACCACCCTGGTCTGCCATTGGTGGGGGTGAGGAATAATGTTTTAATAATTAAATTAATTAAATAAACAATCATTGCATCTGCAAAGTCTCAACCAGCGGAGCTGTTCAGGGTGGTGAGAGGTCTAGTTAATCTGGCGTGTTCCCACCAGGAATTAGAATAATCTATTGCTCACTACAATATTTGTATTGATTACTTTGCAGACAAAATAACTCGTATTCACCATGACTTGGGTGTTGTTATTTTAATGATAGGGTCAGGGTTTGGAGTTATGGAAACTCGGTCTTATCTTGTTTGTTTGGATCAGTTTCAACTGGTATCTTCCACTGATATGGAGAATTTGCTTGGAATCATAAATGCAACCAGTTTTGAATTAGATTCTTGCCTGTCCTGACCATTGAAAGCCAGCTGGGAGACGTTGGGGCTGTTGCTGGCTGGAGTTGTCAATAGGGATGGGTGAACGCGGTTCGGATGTTCGGAGTTCGGACCGAACTCTGTCTGTTCAGATGTCCGAACCGAACGTCTGAACCAAACTCTCGAACGACCGTACAGCTCAGTCGTGTTCAGATGAGTTCGGATGAGTTCAGAGGCAGGAAAAACGTCTTTCCATGGCCGAAAAATTAGGTCTCAGTTTCGATTTCGTTTCAGTTTTAGTTTCCATTTCGATTTCGTTATTTTTTAATGTTTGACCAAGTTCAGCCAAACCAAACTTGGCTGAACCGAACCATCGAACCCAAACTTGAGTTTCAAACTGAACGACCAAACATCCGAACATCCGAACCACATTCTGTTCGCCCATCCCTAGTTGTCAACACTTCTCTATGGGGGGTTTGGATGCGGTCATCCGGCCCTTGCTTAAGAAACCATCTTTAAATGCTGACTCTCTAGCAGCTATCACACTGTCTCTAACTTTCCCTTTTTAGGGAACGTAATTGAACAGGTGGTTGCCCGACAGCTCCAGGCTCATCTCATTGCTATTGAATTCCCTGGTCCATTTCTGTCAGGCTTTCATTCTGGGTATGGCATGAAGACTGTGCTTGTGCCCTTGGTTCCTGATCTGCACCTGGAGATTAACAAGGGAGATTGCACCCTTTTAATCTTTTTAGATCTTTCAATGGTCTTTGACACAGTTGATCATGAGAGGTTGTTGACAGTAGAGGTGTGCACCAGGGGCCCATGTCATTTTCGTTTTCATTTTTTCATTTTCTTTATTTAAATCTGTCATTTTTGTTTTCATAAATATCAAATTGTCATTTTCATTTTTGGTTTTGTTTTCATTTTCAATGGAAAACACATTTATGACTTTAACATTTTTGTTTTTTACTCCATTTTGTTGAATGTTGGAGAGATTATACCTCCAATAGAATTCATTATGTGTACCAAATTCCAAAAAGAATGGATAAAGGAATCCAATTTTAGAAGCAGTTGAATTAATTTATTTTGCAGAAACCTTCATATGCATTCTTAGGTTTAACTTCTTTGCCTCACATTTAATGTAGATGAAACTTGGCAAATTTATACCCCTTCCTATATCTACTATTTCTGACAACTTTCAGAAGAATTTCATGAAGGGTCCTGGTGGTATAAGCAATTAACTTATAAATATATGTCTAACTATGGGTATATTCAGACGTTACGAGATCACGCTCAACCACGGTGAATCCCCACATGGTAATCGTGATCCCGTAATGTCTGTTGGGGGAAATGGAAGTTCCCCCCCAGATGTTCACCCCCGTGAATCACAGGGGGGATTACATTCAACATGCAAACGGAGGTCCTGGCCAGAACACCTCCGTTTGCATGTTGCATGTGATTCCCCCGCATGATCAAGGGGACAGTAACGTCTGTACCCCTACCATGGCCTGGAATCAGCGGCGGGATTCCAGGCCATGGTCAATGCGGGCGGGCGCTGTGGCCACATTGGCCATGGCACCTGCCCGTCTCCCCAGAGGGCAGGTGGCCTAGGGAGCGTGGGGGGCGTGGCCGGCCGCATGCTGTGCTGCGCGCCCCCCCCCGGATTCCTCACCATGAGTGGCCAACACGTCTTTTGGCCATTACATGTTGGCCCTGGTGGAGAATCAGTAGGATGTTTCCGTGGCGGGGCGAATTGAGCCCCTTCACATCTGAAAATACCCTGTAACATCTCTGTAGACCAACCAGTGTATATGAAATTTGGCAGGGAGGTATATCATTCTTTCACAATCATCTCTGCCAAACATCAGAAAGTTTTGATAAAGGGTCCCATTTTAAAAGCCTTCACAGCATATGCAGAGAAGACACCTATACCAGGGAATCTCTTCCGTGACACTGTGGTATAAGATCGGTTTGTGATGCTAATTGGCAAGCAGAAATGTCAACCAAATATCCTCATTCTGTGCTGTGACTGTCCCAACATCTCTCCCTCGCTTGTTCCTGGGAAGTCAGAAACATTTGTTTAGGAAATAGCCAATAGAGGTTATCTTATGTCCTCGGTCACAGTGCTGCAGGATGTGATTGTTATGATAACTGGACAGCCTGGATGTGTAAACTATGTCTCCTGATTACTGGGATGCTATCTCCAAAGTCCCAGCTATGTCCCTTCTATGCCCGCCTGAGGGACACCTCCTATGCCCACCTCGAAGCCACTACTGATTGGTCCTGTAAAGCTTGAAGCATGCAGTAATTGGCCAGTGAATGTGTCTGTCAGTCTTTTGGGTTGCTCCACATCCTCCCTCCTTCAGCCTCTCTCCCCCTGCCATGCCAGGTGCCTGTCTCTGAGTGGCACTGGATGTGCTGCTATTTATCTGAATAATGGTCTTCAAGGGGACAATTCCAATTGCTTATAAAATTGGGTCCCTTTATCAAAATGTACTGTAGTTTGTCAGAGATGATGGAATGTAATACATTCCTGCCAAATATCTTGTAAACAGGATAGAATATACAAATGTTATAGCTGGAAATGTATTTTCAAGTTAATATATTATACCATCAGGACCCTTCTTCCAATATTTCTGAGAATTGGCAGGTGTATTAAGCTTGTGGAGGGACATGATATTCATAGCTTTCATGGAAATTGGATGGAAGACAAAGACATTGTAGCTATGAATGTGTATGGAGCTTTTTTTGAAATCACAACATTAAAAGGCTTCTAAAATCTGTTTTCTTTATCGAATCCTTTCAGAAATTGGTACACATAAGGCCCTCCATTGGGGGTACAAGCACACCAAGTTTCATCACAATTGAAATAAAAAAGCTTTAGCCAGAAATACATTTTTCAGTGTTTTCCCTTTATTTCAAAAGCAAAATGTCATTTTCATTTTTATTTTCACTATTATTATTTGTAGTTTTTGTTATTGCAATAACATAATGATAAATGAAATGTTTTGTTATTTTTATTGTAATAACAAAAACGACATGCACACCCCTAGTTGACAGGTTTGCGGAATCTGGTGGTGGTGGTGGGGGGGTGAGACTGCTTTTGAGTGGCTCTGTTCATTCCTATTTAGGAAGGCTCAATGGGTGGTGATGGGCGATTGAGCCTCATCCCCTCATGACCGCCACTGTGGGGTCCTGCAGGATTCCATCTTCTCTCCCATCTTCTTCAATTTATATATGAGCCTGCTGGACAAGCTTTGGGGTGAAGTATCATCAATATGCTGATGACACCTAGCTCTACCTCTTTTTTTCATCTGTCTCAGTACTAGTTATCTGATGCCTATTGACTGTTGGGGACTGGATAAGGATGTGATTGAAGCTGAATCCTAACAAGACTGAAGTGATGATGGTTGGCTGGATTTGTGACTTAGGGAGAATTGGAAGTCCTCTTATTCACTGGGTCCAGTCCCCTTTGGTCACTAAGGTTTGAAGTATGGCTGAAGCAGCAACTCCTTTTTCCGCTCCGCTATTTCATTCCGCCATTTTGGAATTGCTGGTGATTTTCCACAGCTTTTCCACTGACATTCCACTAATTCAGAAACTGTCAGAACAAACTTTGTTCCGCTACTTCGCAGTGCAGATAAAAATTGTGGAAGATTGAAACTGTCGCAAGAAAGAGTGTTCTTCTATTTTCGCACCTGGTGGAAGTAGCAGAATGAAAGTAGTGGAATGGCAGAATTAGTGGAATGAGAGTAGCAGACCAAATGTATCTATCGCACCATGCCGCTCATTGCGGAAGAGCTTTTTCCATTGGAAAAAGCTACCTCAGCGGCTTGCTTTTTCAGCCCTTGTTTGCAGTCTCAAAGTGCTTCTGGACCCCTTGTTGCACCTGGATAATCAGGTTCCCACGGTGGCCAGGAGCACTTTTCACCAACTTCATCTGATGAGGAAGCTTTTTTTCTGATCACCTGTTCAATTCAGATTTGGCCACTGTCTTCTGTGCTTTCATCACCTGAAGGATAGATTACTGCAATGTGCTCTACTTAGAACTATCCTTGATGATTTTTTGGAAACTGCAGGAGGTGCAGAATGTGGCAGTCTGACTCCTTTCATGGATAGGTTGCCAGGTGCATATAACACTGGTTCTCCTGAGTCTGCACTGTCTATAGATTTCCAGGCACAATTCAAGGTGCTGTTTTTGACCTTTAAAGCACTAAACAGCCCGACCGCCATCTATCTGAAAGACCACCTTTCTTACCATGCCTATTGTAGCCCCTGAGGTCGGACAGGAGCACCCTCCTGTGAGTTCCATCTGGTGCACTTGTCTGTATAATGAGGGCATGCAGGGGGGTATTCTTGGTTGTTGCCCCAAAGTTGTGAAACTCCCTCTACCTGGACATCCATAGGAGTCTGGGCCTGAGCATTTTTTGAAGGTAGTGTAAGACCTTTTTTAAAAATAAAGCATTCAGCAGGCAGGTAAAGGGATTAGGTGGGAGGTTGTTGGGCAGCTGGGGCTGGAATGGGTAGGGTGTGTTATGGGGGGATTGTGTTTTAATGTCTTTTAGTTGTCTTTTATGGTTTTGCTTGTTGGTTTGTTTGTTAGTTAGTTTGTTTTGTTTTGCAAGCTGCCCTGAGCCTTCTGGGAAAGGCAGGGTAAACATGTAAGTAAGTAAGTAAGTAAGTAAGTAAGTAAGTAAGTAAATGTTTATTTTATAAATAATAAAACTCATTTGAGAGGAAGGTGCTATGAAAAAAGGCTTTCTTATATAAAACACTTTAAATACAGTGAGGGAATTCAATCATAAATTATACACAAAATAAATGGAGACTAGGATGTATGCATTAAGTGGATGTCCAAAGAGAAATCGGTTTGTATATCAAAATGTTTGACTACAATGTAGGGAACACACCAGATGTAACACACAGGCTGTCTGTCTTAGATTTTGGTAGTGACTTATGAAACCCATACCTATATTTAGTTTCTTGTTTTTCATATCCAATAAAGATATGGATTTTAGTTCCTATGCCTGTTTCTTAAAATGTGCAAGTTCTCTCTCGGGGCAAGTACAGAGTGATCATAAATTGAGTGGTTGTTATGGGAGAGGTGAATACCCACAGTAAAATTAGTGCTTTTGTTCATAGCCTTTTTTCTATACAACTTCATTTACCTATGAAGGATTGATTAGAGACACCCAAGCTGTGTATTGTAACCCAAAGTAGAGTCATGCCATCTTTGGATGGGGTTGCAGTGATAGTACTACTTGATATAATTTGTGTGTCTTTGTTGTTATCTTGGGTCGCTACAGCTGAAAAAATAGTGGATATTATTCACATTTTGAATACCTATCCAAATAATATCAGCAATTATAATGGGTGTTCACTTATCCACTACTTGGTTACTTCCATTACATCAGTTAAATTGATTGATTTATTTTCATGAGTATTCATTCCAGCTCTACATTAACTCTCAAAAAGGGGTCATATTGTCAACATTTGGGGAACCATGGTTTTAAAAGTGTTGGTTATTCAATTATGTTGCTATTTTGGATACTTTGTTTTAGCAGATCCACATGTACAAGATCACTAAGAGAGCTGAAATAAATTAACTAAAATTACCAAATTATCAAATTAACTGAAATAACCAAACCAAAATATGCCCAATAGATACTTTAGTTATGATGACCAATAAAGCACTAAATGGCTTGGGCCCGAAGTATCTGAAAGGCCACCTCTTCCCTCATGTTTCATCATGATCTCTGAGGTCAGCCAGGAGAGCCTTCTTGCAGGTGCCATCGATGACAGTGAGGTTTCCAATTAAAGGACATGCAGAGGGGCATCCTTGGTGGTTTCCCCAAAATTATAGAACTCCCTCCCTTTGTAATCTATCTAAGCACAAACCTGGTCATCTTCTGGAATCAATAAAAGATGGTTTTCTTTGGCCAGGTGGGCAGGAATAGGGTTGGGTGGGATTGGGTGGCGGGGTTAGGGAAAGGGTTAAGAGGGGGGCATTATGGAAAAAAATGTAAAGTTGTTTTTATATTATGTAAGCTGCCCTGGACCTAAGAATAAACAAACAAACAAACAAATAAATGCAAACAAGTACAGCTATTTTCCACTTTGTTGGATTCAGTTTGGACAGAGCAGATTGAATGGATTTGAACTCTACATTTCAACTCTACATTTAACTCTTAAATTTTATTTATTTGTTTGTTAGTTTGCTTCAATTTATACCTTTCCCTTCCCTGAAGGCTCAGGGCAGTTTACAAAACAAAAGCACAAAAAGAAAAAGAGTAAAAATACAAAACAATTCAATAAAATCCCCTAAAATCCCTACCCTCACCCCAAAAACCCACCCACCCACCCTCTATTCTTGCAAAAAGAAAACTTTTACATGGCAACACAGGCAAAATTTGTGGGACCATGGTTAAGTTTAGTAAATTTCCGCTGTCATTGCTTCCTGTGTCGTGAAAGACAATAAAACCATGCATTTTAGTGAAGGTGATATCAAATATTCTTAGGAATGAAAAGGCCAGTAAACAAGACTCTGATAAAGAAACAAAAGCTTCTGCGGACATCAGAATTACAATACAATACAAGTACAAGTTGCTGCTATAGATGCCCTTTATCAGCTGAATTGTCTCTCTTTGAATCAAGGAATTTGTATTCTTGGCTCTTTAGTTTGGGCTCAGCATTCATAGGGTCATTAACAGTACTCAGACATGCCCTGCCACTTGAAGACTGATGTGAACAGCATGGATACTCTTACAAGGCCACAGAGGTCTTTCATTCTAAATATGCCTCAGATTAAGTAGATATATGTCGGTGTTAATATTCTGAACATCTTCATCTGTCTTTTGGAAGACTAGCTTATCCCAGATAACCTTCACATGCAAATATTAGCCATCGATAATGATAGTGCCATGTCAAAGATTGTAAATGATGGGTTTCCGCAGAGCCAATTCTTTGATTTCTGAGATCACATGAAATTCTATTAGAATCTGCAGTGTAGGATTTACATCCCACAAAAGGCTGAATTCTAATACCACACCCTTGAAGACAAGACTTCAGAGCCTGAAATCAAACCAGAGTAAATCAAGAAACATATCATGGAACTGAAGGGAGTTTAAAATGATTTAAAACTAGCAGAGTAAGTGAACATAGAATCATCCCCTAAGTGTTAATTTATGCTAATTTCATAATTAATGCAAACATGATTTGCTATTGGGAAACACCTTCAAAAATTCTTATTTGTCCCCGCACAGGATATAAGGCACTTACTTAATAAAACACACAGCACGTAAATATGGGTGAACTGGCCGCAACTGTTTATTAAACAACCAGCCAAACGATAACCTGTAGAAGAACAGAAACCAATTAAGAACCCAATCACCCTATCAACGAGAACGGTGGATCCCAAATGTACTTAAATTTGCTAGGAATAGCCAATTAGAATTCGTTAGAATTACCCCTCAAGCCAATCAATTAGGTTAAATGAGTTGAGGGAGTCCTAAGGGGAGTGATGGTACAGTATGACGTATTATCCCTCGGCCATAATGACCCTCCCTCCCCGTGTTCGGTACCATGTAATGTGCTCAATCTGGATTGGAGTTACCAGTCCAATCCCTTCCGCCTGTGGACCACTTTGGTTCATACCCAAAGGAAGAACTAACGACAGGCACCACATCGGGACCACTTAGATCCTACCATTTGACACCCAACGCCAATCCTTCTTTTGGAATAGCAGCGGGGCACCCATCACTTAACTGCTTCCCAGGTCCAAACCACCTGGAGGCCTACCATGATCCACCTACCAGATGTCTCCCAAAAGCCACCAGGCCAATTCTACCATACTACTCCAAATTTTTTCCATGGTACTGAACATCGCCACCAAGTTCAGCAACCCTCATTGCTTGAACACCCCTTGAACTCACCCCATGAATTTTCACCTAACCCAAGCATTTTAATAGAATCTCCCGAACATTCCACAGATATAAATCCATTCCTTTTTCATACAGGTGCACCCCGCCAGCCCAATATAACTCAGGCCTAGTCCAGGATATTTCCCCATGGACCAACCATATACCCCCTGTCTGTTCAATAACCTTTTTTATCTTGTTATTGTCCCATTTACAGGATTGATCCACCACTCTCGTGCTGTTAGCTCCTGGCTACTTTATTCTCTGAAACAGTGCTGTAAATATTAACAGCTCCCCGGGAAACATATCCCTGATTTGGAGCCAATCTTGTCGCACCATGATGGACAAGTCCAAACCTGATCCCCTTGTGAGATCGTTCTCCCCCAAGTGAAACAATATAACATCAGGGGGGACCTCCCCATCCAGTCAAGAAACTTTGGCATCAATCGGGGCCACAGAATGCCCCTCTTACCCCTCCATATCACCTCGGCTTGATGGGCTGACCCCAACTGGGACCCCCAACCTGAACTCCCAGCCCTCCTTTTCGCCCAGACAACAAAACGATGCCCTACCATCCAAATGACCTTCCTGTCCCAGTCATGTCGCAACACTGCAACATAACCATTGTAAGTATATTTCTGCTCCAACTCTAAATCTACTCTCCTTGCAGGGGGCGAATAGATGACTTGAACGCCAATGATCGCCACCTGCCCACTGTCCTAATATTATCCGGCAACACACCCGCTGCCGCTGCAGTGGATGCTGCCCCAATCCCAAAAGAGTGGGAACTGAACCTTCCCACCATCCCTAAGGCAGCCAAACAGCGCCTCATAACTGCGACAAACTGGTATCGTGAAAACGGCAGGCCTGAGCGGTGAACAAACAACAGCCCCAAAATCCCAGGTCTCACCACTAAAGAAGTCATTAAATAAGAGACTGGACAGATCAACGGTTCAACAACTCTGAAAAGTACCACCCTGGCACCCTTCCTTTTCTGATCAGTCTTCGACACCCGAATACTGATCTGCACTCTATCACCCCCAACAACACATCCCCAATCTGTAAAGTCCTACCTGACCAGTCTGTTCGTGAGCCCACCACCAATTCACTAACCCACAATGCTGCGAAAAAGGCAATAACGAAACAACTTAACTTCGCTGTCATCCACACAAATCTCCCCCAGTTTACTAACCATGTCTAACAACAACTTGGGGGACATAGGCGCCCTAGTATCAGCCCTATCCCTTCCCTTCCCTGCCGTCTCCATGACTCAAGCATAGCCCTCAGTATTGGAGATCCAGGCAAATCTGAATTACTGACCATTTTTGACAGGAAGGATAAAGCCGACCACTTCCCCGCAATTGTGCCCGGTGCCAAACCTTTCTTATGAAGTACCAGCCCAGATTGGATCACCTGCGACTAGGGGATCAAAAAAGTTACTGCCCAACCCCTTCCATTAGCAAAACCACAAAATTCCCTCAGCGCTATTTCATACAGTCGCCATGTGGCCGAGGAGACTGAGCCCTTTACTGTCTCTATGACCTCTAAGATCCAAGGCTCCAGAGCTCTCAAGAAACTGATTCCTGCTTCTCCCTGGCCAGTGGAGCGAGCTCCCAAAAACGTTGGATCTGAAAACGAGCAAGGGCATCAGCAATCTCGTTGGCCACCCCTGGCACGTGCTTAGCACTGAAAACTATATTGTGCTTCAAGCACCACAAAATGAAAAATCTCACCAAGCTCATTACCCTTTCAGATTTTGATGACAAACCATTTACAATGTGCACCACCGCTAGGTTGTCACACCAGAATAGCAATTTCTTATTCTTGAAATGCTCAACCCACAAATAAACTACCACAACTATTGGAAACAGTTCCAAAAATGTTAAGTCCCTCAAAATACCCGCAACACCCCAGTGGGCTGGACATTGCTCAGAACACCACTTCCCTGGGAAATAGATTCCAAGCCCAGCCACACCCGCCGCATCAGAATGCACCTGAAACTCAGCCTCCAGGTGAACTGCCTCTCTCCACATGCTGATCCCATTGTGGCTCTGCAGGAATTCCAACCAAACACCCTGTTCCTCCATCATTTCCTTGGTCACTCTAATATGGTGGTGCGGCAAGACAACCCGGGACATTTTGTTGTAAAGGTGAGACAAAAATGCTCTGACAGGCGCTACCACCAGGCAGGCAAAATTCAACTTTCCCAACAAGGATTGCAACACCCGCAACATTACCTTGCCTGCCCCCATGCAGGCAGCAATGTCACGCCGCAGGACCTGCAACTTATCCTCTGGCAGCCGGGAACACTGCGCATCAGAGTCCAGTTCTATCTCCAAATAAGTCAAGACGGAAGCTGGCCTTCCGTCTTTTCTTCCGCAAGAGACACCCCAACTAGCTCAGAAACTCTCCTGAAGGACGCTAACAACTCCACACACTCAGCTGACCCTGATTTGCCAATAAAAAAATAATCATTGAGATAATGAGAAATTTACCTTGACCCCATCCACCATTTAATGATCCATTCCAACGCCCAGCTGAATTTCTCAAAAATGGCATATAAGAAAGAACATCCCATGGGCATCGCTTTATCATAGTAAAATTGGCCCCTGAATGCAAACCCCAACAACTCGAAATCCCTGGGGTCTACAGGCAAGAGGCGGAAAGCAGATTTCACGTCGCTCTTCGCCATGACAGTGCCTCTACCACACTCCCGTACCAATTCCACTGCTCTGTCAAAGGAAGCATAGTGGACCGTAAACAGCTAAGGTGGAATGTAATCATTCACCGAAGACCCCCTAGGATGAAGCAAGTGATGAATCAACCGATACTCTCCGGGAGCCTTCTTAGGCACTATGCCTAACAGTGACACCCTCAAGTTTTTCGTTGGCAATGAGTCAAATGGGCCAGCAATTCAGCCTTCAGTCAATTCCTTCTTTATCTTATTCTCGACCACCCCTTCCATACCTACCACTGATCTTAAATTTCTTGCCATCACATGTTCCCGCCTGCCTTCAAAAGGAATCTCAAACCCCCGTTTAAAACCATTAACGATATAACTTTCCAGGGCAGGGTCTGGGTAATCCCGCAACAGATGTTCTAACACCCACCACCTAACTGGCATTGGGGCCCTTCCCTGTCCCTGCCTTCACCGCTCCATTGCCTTTCCCTGCCCTAGGCTGGAAACCCCTCTTTCCTCTCTGACTTGCGCCATGCCGCGCTGACAACTAGTGGAGGGGTGTGACCCTCAACATTGCAAACATGTGTGCCGGAACCTGCACAAGGATCGAAAACACTTTCCCTCATTAAAGTCCCAGCATGCCAGTGACTGCTGTCCCTTTTTTGCCTCTTCTCCACGAAAGCTGTCCGAGGGTTTCCCATCACACTTGACAATAATGTGCCCGCTGTCATTGCACACTACCTCCTTTCCCTGAACACACTCCAACCAGAGGTCATGATCCTTTACGTCCCAGCATACCCCGGGTGTAATTGCTGCATTCTGATGAAATGCTTCATCATAACGCAACCAACCAAATCCCTCCTTTGTCAGGTACACCTGTCTGACTAAATTGAAGTATTTCCACAATGACACCACCCTATCCGGGAATGCCTGCATCACCACTTCCGCATATACAATGAATGCTGACTCCCAATCGGCCCAATTCCTGTCACTTGTGCGCCTCTTTGCCCTCTCCAGCTCCTTTGATTCAGGCCGCAAATTAGGATCCAGAATTGGGTCACAAAAGAGGATGCCAAACAAATCAATATAGTCTCCCTTCCATATCTTTTCCCTTACCAATTGCAGGAGGTGCACCCCCAGTGGTACCAAAACCCCGGCATACCACCCCTGCAATGGGGGGACCTCCTTTATAGCCACCCCTGCTGCAGTCAACGTATCCTGAACACCCATGCCAGACATTGGCATGGCCTGCACACTCGTTGCCCCAACCTGCATTGCCTGCACCCCAGTATCCGCTGCCCGCGATATGACCCCTGTGGGCGCCAGACATTATTCACCCACACTAGTTGGTTCGGGTCCTGCTGTACAAGCAGTTGACTCATACCCACCCCCGGCAGCCCCGCCCCAGGTTGCCCTACCATTTTCTCCCTGGGGGGTTCAACCGCTCCCCTCCTGTCTCCCCCGAATTACCACCACTAAATGGCATCACCCCTTGTAGCCCCAGCTGACAACCTCCTTCCACACCTTGCTCTGATCCCTGAGTGCCTTTGATAGGTGGGACCAACTCACCTTCACAGGCCCCTGATGAAGCCGCAGCAACAACAGCCTGATGCCCCCCTGGCCATGCTGTTGTGCCACGCTGGGCAGAGGTCCAGCACCTCCCTCCAGCATCTGAGCAAGTCTCGCAATCTGGTGCTCCATCCTGTCAACTTTCTCTGCCAGAGCCTCAACTGCTGGACTTCCCAGCTCCTGTCTTTCCTATTCACGAGGCTGCGAAGAAAGATCCTGTGAAATTCGGCTCTGTCTTCCAAATGCCGGACCGCCCCCCCTTTCTGGGTCCAAAACCCCTGATGCCTCAAGGCGAGTCATCACATTGTCCCAACCTGCCATCCTCGCCTCCATAGTCTGCAGAAAGGCCTGGCCATGTCCTTGCTGGAGTCAGGCAGCAGGGGACTGCTGGACTGCTGGAGCACACAACACCCCCCCCCCAGCACCACTCATGGGGACTGATTCAAACTCCTTCACAGGAGGTGCTGGCACCATAGCTAGGCCAGGCCCGACTGGGTGCATGTGCATGGCCTGTGCAGCCCCCCCCACTAGACCCTGCCACCACCGGTGGAACAACAGGCCCAAGCAGAGTCCCATCCCCAAAATTAATCCCAGCAGATGCTGGGGGAGGGGCGTGCAAAGCAGCCCCCTTTCACTGCCCCCTCTTTCCCTGTGGCCTACTAGACCCTTTACCCCTCTTTGTTCTGACCATTTTGACTAGAGACACTGGAGGTGGGGTGTCCTCCACCCTGTCGCCCCACCAAGGCACTGAGCAAGAAGGGAGGGGGGGTTTCCAACCAACCCTATCACCAAGGCACTGTTGTAATTGAAGGAGGGGGGTCTACGACCCTGCCTCCCCACCCCGGCACTAATGAATTGAATAAGAAGGGGTTGGGTGTTCTTATCCCATGTCACTCGCTTACCTCAGGCCACAGCAACAAACACAGTGAGGGGAATTGGGGGGGGGGGTAACCAATCCCCACAGCTCAATCCACTAATTGTCCCCGACCGCCATTGATCCCCACTACTCCCTGGTCTGGGCTCCTTCCCCCAATCGCTGATCCCCAGCCTCCCGACACCACCTTCTTCCTGTGGCCCCAATCTCTTGGTAAGGCCCTCCCAGCCGATCTCTTTCACATGTCCTCTTCTCGTGCTGCGAGCGGCCGAATGCCAGTTGCTCAGTGCTTCCCCCATCACGTAACACACCTGGGCCAATCCAAAGGGCGCATTCCCATGCCGTTTTCTTCTTGCTTCCCTTTTGTAGGCTGCAACACTAATACAGTTGCCGTCTGCAAAAGAGCCTCCGGTCCAGCCAGCTCAGGAGGTGACTTTCTGCCTCCAGCCCGGGGTGCCTGATTCCCCTGATGGGGTGGGCACAAACCTTCCCCCACACTGCACAAGACGGTTAGCGGGGGCCCCTTTTTAAATCTTCTGTAGTGACTCAGGGATATTCAGAGAAAAAAAGATGTTTTTGTTTTTGTTTAGTTTTCTTTATTAAAACTGCATTTGATTTTTTTAATTTGTTCATTATTCATTTTCATTTTTGTTATTTATTTTCATTTTCATTTTACAGATTGGCTTCAATGGGGAAACCCTGCAGGGAGTGCAGGGCTTCCTTGCCTTTCAAAATGGAGATTGGGCTTTGCCTCTCTAACATTTTCCCGTTCCCAAAACTTACCAAGGGTGCCCTTGGGTGACAGAAATATCAGCAAGAGATTGCCACATGGAAGACAGGTATAGGTCAGAGCAGATACTAGCAGGCAGCAGGCACCCCCATCAAATTTACAGTACCCGAATCGACCTGACAACATCGGGTACTGGATTTGGATTGTGACCTGATGACCCAAAATATTGACTTCCAGTCCTGGAATGCAGACTTCCAGTCCCCCCTTCTTCTTTTTTAAATGTTTTTATCGATATACTGACTCCTGACATCACTTCATTGGTTTTCTGTTAACTTACATCAATTTTGTAGCAACTTCTTTTCTATTTATTTATTTTACTTCTTTTGTGAATTAAAAGACATCTTAAGACATGTATTTATTGGCTTTTTATCCCAGAAAATCAACTTTCCCCCCAGAAGACAACTTTTGGTCACTCCGTCCCCCTCCCCAATTTTCATGCCAATTTTCCAATTTTTGAGCCTGATATACTGATTTGTAGGGGTGTGTAAACAGAACGCAGTTCGGATGTTCAGCCATTCGGTCATTCAGTTTGAAAACCGAGTTCGGGTTCGGTTGTTCAGTTTGGCAGAGTTTGGTTTGGCCGAACATTGCCAAACATTTGAAATAGCGCTATCAGTACCAATATCAATACCAAATTCGAAGATTTTTTTGGTAGCGGTATCAATTGGCCCTGAGACCACCCCTCGTCTCCACCCCTGGGGCCAGGAAGTCTGCTCTTCAGCTGCCTCCCCCTTCCAGTCACAATTTTCCAGTCAAGTTTTTCCCACCCCAAACTCATCCGAACTCACCCAAACATGACCAAACTGTTTGGTTGTTTTCGAGTTCGGTTCAGACGTTCGGTTCAGTCGTCCAAACAGACCAAGTCCAGTCCAAACTCCAAACATCTGAACAGCATTCACACATCTCTACTGATTGGTATATCAATATTGGGAATCGGTCAATCAAAAATTGATACTTGAAATACCTAGGTTTTTCAGGTATTCAGGTACCTAATCGGTACCTGGGAAACCCATCAGGTACCCATTGTGGTGCGTCAAAATTCTGATTTTACCCTCAGGTACTAAATTTATTGCCAATTTCCGACAAAGGGTCAGAATGCAGAGTGTGTTTTCATGCAAGAGAGCAATAAACAGTAGGGTGTTCCAAGTATCTATGATAGAAGCTATGAACCATACATTAGTGGTCTGGAGAATGGTCTGAACAGCAAGGCAAGAAAATCTGAAGACAATACAAAATTGTTTAATATAGTTAAGTCCAAATCTGACTGAAGTTATTTACAGAAGACCACACTAAATTACATGATGGGGCAATAAAATGCTTTATTGGTTTAAGCCATTAATAAATATTCTATTCTATTCAATAAAATGGCAAAAGAAATTCAGTGTTGATAAATGCACAGTATCACAGGCTATACAGGCAAGGAAAACATACTTCCCCATAGTCCCCATTTAGGAAGACAGTCCCTCCTTGGGTGCTTACTCCCACTATCCCTCTTCCAGGAGGTCAAAGTCACTTTTTCAAGAAAAGAGACACAAAAAGGCTATAGTTCAAGCTTCAGGCACCTCTTTCCTGAGTTGTCGCTGAGAAAAAAGCACTTGAGAGGACAATGGAGGGTGAAGACAAATGAGACAGTAGCCCACATTAGCTTGCATTAGCCTGTGATTCACCTGTCCATCTCTTAGGTGGTCATCAGATGTTCACCCACTTCTGCCACAGGGCAGTAGGTCAGCAGCTACTCAACACAGATAAGGTAGTGCATTCAGGGTGGGCAAAGGCTAGCTCAACCCAGTTAATATAGGTAATTGGCCATTTTTACACACATCTTAAAGTGCTGGTCTTTCAAACTTGTGAGTTTACAAATCCACAAGTAAGTTCTTGATGCATTCTTCACACACACACTGCCCTGAGGCAGCCTAAAGTAGCTGCAGCTGTAGACGTGAGGGACTGCCATGGAAACCAAGTGACCACAGCTGCCTGGAGTAAAGCAGTTTACCAGGAGAACATTTTACATGCACATGTTCTTGGAGAAGTTCTATGCAGAAGTTGAAAGAACCAGATGTTTAAGACCTGGGTGAGTGATTTAGACACACAGAAAGTTCAAAATGTAACAGAAAACATCCAGGAGAAATGTGTGTGTCAAAACACCCAATAGGCCCCCTTCTTTCTGTTAGGTCCCATGAGCCCCCGCATGTGGTGAGGTCACACCAAAGATAAAGTTATGGATATGCATATGACTCATCCTTCAAAGGATCCTTTTGTTTTGCAAAGGACTGTCTAGCATCATCATTACTTGACATCTTGCTACTGCTGATCACCTCAGAATTGTATAAAAACCTCAGCCAACCAGCATGGAGATGTGCAGAGAAACTGACTGACACTGGAACCAGAATGCAGTTGCTGTCTCAGCTCCATTATTGCTACAGAGGACTGCATTAACCTGAAACCAAGGGCCCTCTCCTGTATTTTCTCTAGACCAGCCAGCAGAACTACAAAAGGCGCCTCAGATGCGCTTGTATGACAGTGTGTGTGTAACTGTAATACTGCCAAGAAGAGAAACCACAGTGTGCTGTCTATTAATAAATTCAGTTTGTTTCGTAATTGTATCATGTTTATTTGATGATCATCGATCCCATAGTAATAAATATACCAGTTGGTATACCAATACTGGCTGGGAATCAGAAAATTAAAAAAAAATCAGTACCCAAAGTACTCCATTTTGGGTTTGTGTCCGAATACCAAATCAGGTAACCCATGGAGTATTTGATGCAGTACTAGAAAGAGCAGGTATTACCTGTGAGTACTAAATTTATTTATTTATTTATTTATTTCATTATATTTATATGCCGCCCCCCATGCCTATGGCATCTCGGGGTGGCTTCCAACATAATATAAAACAGTTTTTAAAACAATTTTTAAACATAAAACAAATTTAAAACACCCCCCACAAAAATTAACCCACCACCCCACCCTCCCCTCAGAAGGCTTGGGCCAACAGCCAAGTCTTACAAATACTTTGAAAGGCCAACAGGCCCGGGGCTAGGTGAGCCTCCTTCAGGAGGGTATTCCACAACCGCAGCCCAGCCACTGAGAACGCCCTCTCCATTGTGGCCCCCCTTCTTACACAGGGGACCTGCAGAAAGGCGTCCCCGGTGGACTGAAGGGATCTCTCTGAGGTGCGGAGGGCGAGGCGGTCCCCAAGATATGAGGGGCCCAGACTGTGCAGGGCTTTGTAAATCAATATTAACACTGTGAATCTGGCTAGGTACGCTATAGGCAGCCAGCACTGGTGTTATGTGCTCACGCCGTCCCGTCCCAGTCACTGGCTGCCGCATTCTGCACTAGCTGCAGCCTCCAAACCAGAAACAAGGGAAGCCCCACCTAAAGCGCGTTTCAGTAGTCTAGCCTCGAGGTGATGAAGGCATGGACGAGAGTGGCCAGATCGGTCCCAGGGAAGCAAGGTTGAAGCCCCGGTACCAGATACAGCTGGCAAAAGGCAGCTTTAGCCACCGCCTCCACCTGCCGATGCAGATGGAGGCCTGAATCCAAAACCACCCCCAGACTCTGAACCTGAAGAGCAACAGGCAGGCGAACACCCCCTATCAGGGGGGGCCAGCACCTCCCCCACCCTTCCCACCACCGTCACCTGCATCTTATCAGGATTGAGCTTGTCTGCTCTGCCACATCCAATTCACCATGGCCTCCAAACATTGGGAGAGTAACGAGACAGCAGGACCTGGGTCAGTTGAAAATGAGAAGTACAGCTGAGTATCTTCAGAATATTGGTGACATCGCACCCCGAACCCTCTCACGATCTCCCCCAGGGGCTGCATATACACATTGAACAACAGTTGAGACAGAATGGAACCTTGCGGAACACCACAGGTCATGGCCCTGGGGCTAGATGTTTCAGCCCCCAGCACCACCCGCTGGCTTCTACCCGAGAGGAATGAGCTTAACCATCCAAAGACAGTCCCGTCCAGACCCCCCAATTCTCAAAGCTGTCTCAACAGCAATGCATGGTCCACGGTGTCAAAGGCGGCCAAGACATCTAGCAGGATCAAAAAGCTCAAACATCCTGCGTCCATCTCCTGGTGGAGATCATCCACCAAGGCCACCAAGGCCATCTCAGTACCGTAGCCGGGGCGGAACCCATATTGAAAAGGTTCAAGGAAACCGATGCTGTCCAAATGCACCTGGAGCTGCAGTGCCACTGCCCGTTCAAAAACTTTCCCTAAAAAGGGAAGATTAGAGACAGGTCGGTAGCTGGCGAGTGCGTCCACATCCAAAGATGGCTTCTTCAGCAAGGGGCGCACCACAGCCTCCTTGAGACTAGGTGACAACCTCCCCTGCTGAAGGGATGCGTTCACTACCCTCACCAGCACTGTCCCCAAGGTCTCCCTGGAGGCTTTCACCAACCAGGATGGGCACGGATCTAATTCACAACTAGTGACTCTGACGGACCCCAGAACATTCATCGCATCAGCCGGCATCACTTCCTGAAACTCATCCCAGAAAGATCGACCAGACGGTGCCTCCATAAACTCGTGCCCCTCCCTTACTGCTTCCAATCCGGTGTCATCTTGTCTGCAAAGTAGGTGGAAAACTCCTCAGAGCAGGCCTGGGACAAGTCCCCTTCCAGGCAGAGGGAGACCGGAATAACCAGCCCCCGCACCACCCGGAACAGCTCCGCTGGATGCGACTTTGAAGATGCTATGAGGGCAGCAAAGAACTCCTTCTTTGTTGTCCTCACAGCCTCAACATAGGACCGCAAGTGGGTCCTATGGAGAAGTCGGTCAGATTCAGAGCGGGTCCGACGCCAGCGTTGCTCTAGTCTCCTACCTACCTGCTTCATACACCACAGCTGCTCAGTAAACCAAGGGGCCCTGCGGTGACGAGTCGGAGGGAGAAGACGTCTTGGAGCCACCCTGTTGATGGCCTCCCCCAACAAGATGTTCCAATGCTCAACAAGCTCATCTGCAGAGCGACCGTCCAGTTCTAAGGTTAACTCCCTCAAAGCCTCCTGGATCCGCTGCGGTTCCATCAGCCTCTGAGGGCGGACCAACCTAACTGGTCCATTTCCCTTCTGGAGAGGGTGCACTGAAAGGCTGGCCTGTAGGAGATAATGATCCGTCCATGACAAGGGCGTGACCCTCACATCCCCCCTAACGGATCACCTGCCTCAAGGCCAGAACAAAAGATCAAGTTAAGAGTATGAAATTTAGTGCCCATTTACGCCCTAGTTGGGAGGTGTGTGTGTGTGTGTGTGTGTGTGTGTGTTTGCAAGCGTGTGAGGGGCGGAACTTGAGGGGTGGAGCTTGTTAGCCAAGGGGGTGGGGATTTTTCCCTCTTTGGCCACTCGAAATGTTTGGAGATATGGGGAAAGGTTAATTAATTTCCCGGCTTGGATGGGAAAAGCTAAGTACCCTGGGTCGGACCTCAACCAAACATATTTTAAAACAGCTAGGAAACCTTGAGAGAGGGAAGAAGGCACTGATAGGGAAGCTTGCGTGAAAGAGTCAAAGTGGGGGAAACCTAAAGCCACAGGCTATTTCACGTCTGTGCTTCTAGGAAAGCAGGAACTTGCCTGGCTGGCAGAGAAGCTACCCCGGGGCTGTTAATCCCATTTTGAATTTATTTTATTTCCCCTTTACTGTATTTATTATTATTATTATTATTATTATACAGGCCCTGATATCAGGGAGCCATTAAAATCTGCCTGCTACTTCAGTGGTGCCTTCTTAAAGCTGTTGGAGACAACCTGTCAGTCTGCATGCACATTGGAAAATAATCCTAGCTATACATATGCAACATTGACTTCCAAATTATCTGTTACCAGCCAGGAAAGAGATCTTGGAATCATTTTGGGTAGATCAAAATAATAGCTCAGTATTCTTGAACAGTCAGAAAGGCAAACAAGACCAGAATGAAAAAAGGTAACTATCAACAACTATTAGAGATGGAAACAAAATAGTTCAAACGATATCTTTTATCGGACCAACTATTATTGGTGAGATTATGTAACCTGTCTGGCTCTGTCTGGCCCCAAGGCTTGCATATTTCACCAGCAGTAGTAGATCCAATAAAAAGTGTCATTGTTTCCATCTCTTGCACTTGGAACCAAATCAGCAACTACACTCTGGCCCTTTTCCCATGGGCCGTGGTGGGTTGGGGGATGGGTGTGCGCTCGCGCCGGTGGGTAAAGATGGGTGTGCGCCTGTTCCCATGGGTGCACACCCACCTCCACGCATGGAGCTACCAGCATTGAAGCCCATTTCTCCATGTATGGGTGATGGGTGGAGCGTGTGAGCGCGCATGCACTCCCACCAGCCACCCACCGATCCCCCACCCACAACGGGAGGGGTGGACGTTCACACGGGTGCCGGTGTGAAAACAGCCTCTTTCTCAGGAACTGTTATGAAAGAGAATACTGAAAATATTATAGTATCAACATATAAATTTATGGTGCTCCCACACCTTGAAAACTGTGTGTATTTCTGGGCACTCCATCTTCCACGAACATAATAGAAATATAAAAGGTAAGAGAAGGGAAACAAAAATGAATGGGCCTATCTAGACCTTCTTACAGGTTTATACAGGCTTATTAATTCATTTCATCTTGCATGTTTATTAACCGGTGCATTTTTAATAAGCTTACTCCTGATAAAGAGCCTTGGCTCGAAATCCATCAGGTTATGTTGTATATGGACCAGTTTATGTTGTGTTTTTCATGAGTTGTAAATATATGGTTTGAGTTTTATGTTGTGGGCTGATGTTATTATTGGAAGTAGCTTTCTATTTATTCTCAGTAGATTTTTTTTGCCTCCACCTCACGATCACATAAATAGACCTCAGCAGATTATCCATTAAGCCCAAAAGCCTATAAATGACCCTCAGTGCAGATGTTCTTTAGAAGCAACAGGCAGGAAATGATATTGTTGTATCTTTCATTGACCTCAGCTGGGAATGTGGGCCCTTTTCCGTTAATTCGGTGCGGAGTTGTGTGGATAGGTGTAACAAGAGCTGCTACTGTGTACCCAGCCAGTTGGGAATCCTATCCAATTTGCAGTGCTTGACTCATCCCATTCTGTTCAGGCACCGGCCGGTACTCAAACGCAACCCAGCAGGCTACCTGACTCCCAGGGCCCCGGACTCACTCACCTCATCAGCTGGGCTGCTGTTCTTCTGGCCCAGACTTCTGGCTACTCCCTGCTCCTCCCAGACCCATGTACTGGTCAGCTGAGTGGGGAAATTTCCTGCTTGGTTTTTCTGAGGGGGGGAACAAGTGAGGAGGCCTCTTCTCATCTGTGTGTGTCCCCCTAATGTATCCCCTATTCCCACGGGGACCCAAAAGGGGGAGCATGCTCCCCTGATATGGGGTCCCCCTGGTAACAGGGGATCCATTAGAGGGGTGCACACAGATGAGAAGAGGTCTTTTCACGCCCCCCAACTCATAAAAATCCAAGCCCACATGGGTCGGGGAGTAGCAGGGAGCAGCTGGGGAGAAGTGGCGAGTCCAGACCAGAAAAGCAGCAGACTGACTGATGAGGTGAGTCAGTATGGGTCCCAGGGAGCTGTGGGTTCTGAGATGGACAACCTGGACCATCCTGGGAGACCCTGCAATGCACCAGTTATATCTGCATTTTCAGGCACCAGGTACCGGATGGAAGGCTTATCACCCCGTCAGGTGCCCACTTGGAGATGCCAAAAAATGTGGTTCTAGGTGTACCCCAACTAAAGATCATAAATATCCTAGTTTGTAAATAAGATCCTGAAATGCCTTTCCAAGTTCTGTGGAATCAAATGTTTTAAAGGGGTGTCTTTAGACATAACGTCAATGGGCATCTGAATGTGTTTTGACCTTGATATGAACACCAGTTTGGCCCTGTGTTCACCATCACCATTATTATTATTATTATTATTATTATTAATAATAATAATAATAATAATAATAATGATAATAATAATAATAATGAAATCAGGCCGTGTATCAGACTCTGGGCCAAATCAAGCCCATGGTTGGTGTCTATATGGGCCTTTTCCAATTCTTGGATCTGCCCCCTGTATCCAGTTCCTACCCCCAAGCACTAAAGGAGTAAGCTCAGGGGAAAGGAGTCAAAGGGCAGAGAGGAGGGCACGTCCTCAAAGGCAGGGATGGATCTATGGCACAGACCCATGATCTGAATGCTCCCTTTCCTTCCCCCACCCTGAACAAACCCCTTAAGTTGCCCATCCTACTCTTATCCAACCCCTGGAGTTTTGCTAAGTTTCAGAGTAGTCCATGAGAAGGAAAAGGTTTGTCATTCCCTAAGTTATATATTAGTGCAGCCCTTATGAATAACATCATTTGGGAGAGGCGGAGACTACTGCTTAAAAGCTGAGTGAGCAACAGCTGCAGCTCAGAATAAGCTCAACGATTACAGCACTTAAGGGTTGGAGAGAAATGTAAGAATCATCATATAATGCATAGGGCTTGATTGTGCAAACCCTCCCCCTGCCCCATTTGTGATGATGAACATTCAATCACCTGAGTTATCCCCCGGTGTGTTTTAGATTACCTGCATCACTAAGTGCTCATCAGCTTGAGTGGAGATTGTGCAGGGCAGAGAATAGATTTTACTGATGTGTGTGCGGGGGTGTAACTAACAGGGGAGGAGACCCAGCTTCAGCCATAGACACATCTTGGGGCTCCACCCCAACAATGCAAGCTGTCATGTTTATTCTCAACAGAGCTACTGTCCATCACCAGCAAGCAGTGTGTATATGTGAGTAGGTGTCTGAAATAGAAAGAAGAACAGTATCATTCCTGCTTATCCTTAGGAAGGGGATATGGGATGGGAAGCATTAGGAAATTAATTCCTGTGGGAGCAATATCTCCTCTTAGCACAAATTACTGTATGTTTGTAGGAGTGAGAATTTTGGATTCAGTTAGAACCGAATCAACCCCAAAATGGCCAATTTGGTTCTCCCAAAATTTCAGTTCTTGATTTGGTTTTGGGCAATTTGGGTTTTTTGCATTAATTTTTTTCTGTTTGTTTCAGTGCAAAAACCCAAATAAAATTCAATGTAAAAATAATAATAATCCAAAACTGAATCAAGAACCAAATTTCTCAGAGAACTGAATCTGAAAAAAACAAATCCAAAATTTTCCCCGGAGTCCCACCTCTATATATCTGTACTTCATACATAAAGCTGAAAAAGGTAGGACATTCTGTGCCCCCAATGTTACAAATTAATAACTTCTATAAATTAAAAGGGATCGATGATCGTGTTTACAACTCACAACCACACCACGGATAAAGTACAACACGATGTTATTGGCGGACCAAAGTTGCAGAGAACCAAGTTTGTTAGTTTTACAAAATATACCCACACCCAGGCTAAACTATACCCATCTATAACATTTGCCGTATGTGTCCAGGGCCCTTGGAGTTGTAGTCTGGCGGGTCCAAGAAGGACAGCTGCTAGCGAGCGAGGAAGTGTGTCCATATGTGTAAGGTCAGGAAGGGACTCAAGCCACAACATTTATTGCAAAGCTAATGAGCTCAAGCCTTGAGACAGAGTTCTGTTGGAAAGGGTCCTCTTTTATACACTCAACTTTTCATTGGTGAGAATGCTGCCTCATGCTGATGCAACATGTTTGTGGTCCAACGTCTGCTGGGATAAGCGTCAGGACTTATTGTGATGCCTGATGCTATTGCACCATCTTCCTGATGAGGCCAAGGTGGGCTTCATCTGAATCCTTGTTTTCCAGAATGTTCTGTTACCTGCTTCAAGCTGGTTCCTCTTTATCTGGATGGATGGCCGTTGATTGCCCATGGTGCTTGGGTGCTTGACCTAAAGTCAGGATGTCTACTCATGAGGCTGGTGTTAAGCACATTAGGCTGGTGTTAGGCAATTAGTCTTTTGTGAGATCCTTCTGGTATCTACTACTCCTGTTTAGCGTAATGGTTTTGTTTATGTGTTCCAGCAATTCTTTTGTTTGTGGTTGCAACATCTTAGTTAACATCTGCTTAGAGAGGCCCTTCTGATTTCCTGAGAGAGTCTTTTTAGCTTCACATTGTTCTTTGGGGCCTGATTCTCAAGCACATCATCTTTTCAGTAAAAGTTCACTTTAGCAAGAGTTCATTCCTGGGGCAAGAACTCAATCCGGGGTTCCTGATTCAGTAAGGCTGGCATGTTGGGCTTTAAAAACTAAATATTAAATATTTCCTATCAAATCTAATCCTAATACTACATAATACCTGACAGTTTGGGTACCCCTTTGGGTATCTGATTAGTACCCAGATGCCTAAAACACCAGGTATTGCAGTTACTAAGTTTGGCAGAGTATAGCCACAAGAGACTTATACATCTTTAAGAGGATCTAAGATATCAGCCGGTTGAACACAAAATGGCTGCCAAAAGGAAGTTAGTGTGTTTGGGCTTGGCTCCAGCTATAAAATTGAGCAGCCAAGCCAGAGGAAAGGCAGTCTGCCTTGGGACTCGGAAGGAGAAGGAGCTTTCTAGTTGCTGCCTGGAGGTGGATGGAGATGAAACCTCTGAGGCTCAGCTAAGTGCAAGAAGTTACTTGGATGCCTGTGAAGCTGACCTGAAAAGCTGGAATATTGAAAGCCTCCCAGAGAATTGCTGCCTGGCCAAGCTTGGACTTTTTGTATAGAAAGTATTGTATCTATGGAAGACTGTTAAGCTGGAGAACTGTATAAATAAACTGACTGTATACTTAATCCCTGGAGTGACTGCGTGATCTAGACCTTAATCCTGCAAGCATTTACCCACATTCAGTGGGAACCCTGTGACATGAAGGGCCTTTTCATACAGACCATGATTCCCTGCAGTGCGTGGGGGGATGGTTGGGCACTGCGGTGGGTGTGCAGTGCATGGGGGAGGGGTCCTAGTTGAGTGCTCTAGTGATTATGGGAGTCCCAACCACTGTGTGTGCAATGGAGCACACACCTGCAGGCCTTTTGGATTTGGTGCACACCGTTTACTTTTGAACCATCGCTGCACAACACTCTGCATATGTGTTATCTGTGCATGTATACATACCATCTGTGCGTTCACAATGCACAGGTGCTTTTAATGCATACAAGGTGTTTTATGTATTTTATGTATTTATATTTTTCCGAATGTTGTGGGGTTTTTTTTTTTATATATCGTGATTCTCTTTTCTTCTATGCTTTTTTTGCTTTTTTGTATTTGGCATAATGCTATGAATAAATAAATAATAATATAGTATACAAAGTCTATTATTTGTTGCATGAGACTTCAAGCCTTAGAACAGGGTTGTTTAAGAGGTAGTGCCAACATGGGAGGTGGCAAGTGGGCATAGAAGGATACAGCCCCATGGGGATTCTGAACTGTATTTATTTATTTTATTTATAAAATTTCTTATTACCCCGCCCCTCCTTCCACAGGCAGCTTGGGGAAGCTTACAGTCCATAAAAACATAACAATAATACTAAAAACACATAAAAGGGGAATATTAAAATTACCCACCCCAACCCACCCTAACCCATTCTCCGCACCCCATTGACCTTCTCCTCCACAGAATGCCTGGTGGAGCAGCTAGGTCTTGCAGTTTCAGTCCCAAAAGCAAAGTCAGAGGCTGCTTTATCTGGTCTGACTCTGGCTCCAAAGCCATGCAGAATCAAGGTGGAGGGAAAGTGGAATATACCTCAGAACTGAGCATCTAGTGTTATCAATGTGGTTTAAAATCCCAGTTTCTAATTATATGGCATTTAAAACAAATGTAATTTTGTTCTGGTAATGGCTTTCCACTTTGGGTTTTTATTCTTTCCACGTGCTTGCTATTTTAATATAATAGAGAACTTTGAATACATCAATCTTGTACGCTGTGTTTGGAATGCACCAACTTTCAACTTATCCCTGTTTCCTTAACAACTGAGAGAGCAATCAGAGGATTTCTAGTCAATTGCTTCCACATAAGGTACTAATGGAAGAAGGTTTGGTGAGGAATACAGTAGGCACTGGGGGAAACAATATAATTAAGATAAAAGCATTTGCAAGCAAAATGTCTTATTGCTGGTATAAATAAGAGGCTATATGTTGAAGTCCAGCAATAGAACACATAGGGCATGAAGGAGTACAGAGGAGATTGTGCAGGCCACAGTGGATCACAGAACAAAGGAGAGAAGCTTCAAGGTCCCTCCAACTTGCATCTACTGCCAGTTGTCCCAGGGGGCCACTGTGGCAGCCCAGGATCAATGGAGAGTAGGGGACACCAGCCTAGCTTCATTTCACTCAGATCCTATACTAAGTTCATAATACAGGTACTACATATCAGATAATACTCACACTAGTAATTGCATATTTCTGAATCTCCTGACTCCGATTTGGGGAATAGTGACCTTCAAAATAAGACACAACTTGAAATAAGGAACATAATGAACATCATCAAATTGTTACTTTGCAATGCACAGTGTAGAGGGTGTTTTGTGTTGGAAATACATTCCTTAGTTACATCTCCCCTAAGCACCTTATCCTGTTTGTTTGCTAGAAACAGCAGGAGAAGACAGTCATATCAGGGAACCCCTACCCCATCCACTTAGTTCTACTCCTGCTATGACCTGATTGGTTAATCTCCTCTCCCCAGGATGTTTCTTATCTCTTTGAGTCTGAGAGATATTCAGAGAGCTTCTGCTACTTCCCTCCTGAACACATCTAGTCTTAGGACTTAGTATAGATGTAGGCCTTTCCTATCCTACATGTATTTCTTAATAAAGTTACTTAAACTTAAGTATGCTTCCTGCCTGCTTATTAATGATTAGCTACTCACACTCCTCTGTAAACTCTGCATTGGGCTAATCAATGCAATGATCTCACAGTCCTTGCATTCCAACAGGGTTATGGGCCCAGGCAACCCAAAAGGCAGCTCATAGTTAGTATTATTGATTGCTAGCATTTATCTCAAAGGCAGAAAAGAAAAGAAAGATTTTAGTCTCTGTGACCATGGATTCTGTGCTGAAGATCTCCATTCCTGAGAAGCTCACTGGAGCTACAAACTATGAATCTTGGAGCTACAATGCAAAGATGGTGCTTGGAGGACTAGACCGAAATTCTGGAGTCCACAACACCTGTAGATGCAGAGCAGCACAGGAACTCTGGGATGAGAAAGATGAGAAAGCCATGATGTCAGTGAGTCAGCATTTACATGTGCATATTTGTGACAAGTTAACTGCAAAGGATATGTGGGAAGCTTTACAGAGATTGTATCAAGGGAAATAAAATATTTCAAAAATACAAATGCTTAAAAGCCTTTGCAATATGAGAATAGAAGATTTCTCAGCTCATGTTAATGGCCTACTTGAACAAGTCAGGAGATTGGAAAATCAAAAGCTGAGATTACCAGATGAATTGATAGTGGCATTTCTGCTGAACTCTTTACCACTAACTTTTCAAAGTCTGTCAGATAATAGAAATTCAGGATAACCTATCTTTGGATGTTGTTATTTAGAAGCTTGAGGAATTTAATATGACTCAAACTAATGCACAGCCAGACATCCCCTCAGAACTTGCTTGCAAGGCTGCTGGAAATAAGAAGCCTTTTGCAAAATTGCAATGATCTGCAAGAGTTAAACATTGCTTCACTTGCAGGGAAACCACATGTCTTGCATATCAATGCACAAAGCAAGAAACTGCAGAGTTCCCAGCTTCTCTGCAAAGAAAAAGGCAGAAAATGAGTTAGCTTTTAACTTGATTGAGAAAAAAGCCTCTCAGCTTGAAAGCATGGAAGGACAAGAAAATGAGACTGCACCACATGATTTCTTTATTGGTTCTGGAGCAACTAAAAATCTGATAAAGGACAAAGACAGATTTATTGATCTAGACAGGACCTATAGAACTCCTATATGATTGGCTAATGGAGAGAAAGTTTATTGCCAAGGAAAAGGAAAGGCTGAACTTCTATGCAATCTGGGAGATGGAGAGCAGGTGAAAATTTCCATTAAAGAAGCTCTATATGTCCCAGAATTGGATCATAATTTTATAAGTGTCAAGTATGTGGTACAGAAAGGTTTTACAGTGCATTTTAAAGGGAAATATTGCAGATTTTCAAAGGAAAAGAAGCTTTTTATGTGAGGAAAGCTGGAATCCAATGGCTTGTTTAAAGTCGATTGCTTGCAACAGAATGATAGTGCAAATGCTGCAAGGGATTGCAGATATAAGAACTGTGAAAACAAATGGCATAGAAGGTTAGGCCATTGTGATACAAATGTGTTGCATGCACTTCCAGACCTAGTTAAACATTTTAAAATGAACTCATGTTCAACTAAAGATGAGAGATGTGTTTGCTGTATAAAAGGAAAGGGAGTTAGGCCCTCCCTTCCTCAGAGCAAGGAGGAAGCGACACAGCACCCCCTACAGCTCATTCATAGTGATATCTGTGGTCCTATGAAGACAAAAACAATTGCAGGAAACCAGTATGCATTGACTTTCATAGATGATTTTTCCAAGTTCACGTTCACTTACTTGATTAAAGAGAAAAGTCAGGTGCTGGAGAAATTTAAGGAATATGTTGCAAGAGCCAGCAATAAGTTTGGAAGATCACCTCAGATCCTAAGGTCAGATAATGGAGGTGAATATGTTTCAAAACAGATGAAAGAATTTTTGAAGCAAAAAGGAATTGAACACCAGACAACCATCCCGCATACACCAGAACAAAATGGAGTAGCAGAAAGAAAAAATCGCTCTCTCATAGAGATGGCGAGATGTATGCTTTTGGATGCGAATCTGCCAAACAAATACTGGGGGGAAGCAGTAATGACTGCCACATACCTGCAGAACAGGCTCCCAACCAAAGGTGCAAAAGCAACACCTTATGAACTATGGCATGGGAACAAGCCCAGTGTGGAGTACATTAGAGTGTTTGGTTCTAAAGCCTATGCTTATCTCCCAAAGGCGAAAATGACCAAACGTAACACCAGATGTGAAGAAGGGATACTTGTTAGCTATGCACAAGGATGCAAGGGATACAGAATAATGGACACTGACACTGGAAATGTGAAAATAAGCAGTGTGGTCTATTTTGACAAAAAAGAAAAGAAAAGCACTGATCAAATTCCAGACCTAATGAGGCCAAGTTCATCAAGACAGAAAAGACCACAGAACTGCAGATTAAGAAGGAAGCTACACTTGATTTGACCATGTTCATTCAACCAGAACTAGAAGGGGGTACTGATGCTGACACTGATACTGAAGCTGATGCAGAACCAGAAGTGAGTCGTTGCAGAAGACTCAACAACGGAGTACCAGCAGCGAGACTCTCCTACGTGGCAAAATTGGAGGAACCACAGGAGCCCTCAACATGGCAATACATTCAAAAAATGCCAACCAATGAGGCGTGCAAGTGGAGAGATGCTGCCAAGGAAGAAGCTGAGTCTCTTAATAAAAATAAGACATGGACGCTCACAAAGCAAGCTGAAAACAAAAAGGCTGTCAGAGGAAATGATAGTGGATGTGCTGACCAAACCGCTATCCAGAGACAACTCCAGAGGCTACGAGAAGCATTGGGAATTGTCAGCAGTGCACATAAGTGATTCAGTGCATGGGACGATGAGAAGGGGTGTTGGAAATAAATTCCTTAGTTACATCTCCCCTAAGCACCTTATCCTGTTTGTTTGCTAGAAACAGCAGGAGTAGACTGTCAGATCAGGGAATCCCTCCCCCATCCACTTAGTTCTACTCCTGCTATGACCTGATTGGTTAATCTCCTCTCCCCAGGATGTTTCTTATCTCTTTGTGTCTGAGAGATATTCAGAGAGCTTCTGCTACTTCCCTCCTGAACACACTTAATCTTAGGACTTAGTATAGATGTAGGCCTTTCCTATCCTACATGTATTTCTTAATAAAGCAACTTAAACTTATGTATGCGTCCTGCCTGCTTATTAATGATTAGCTACTCGCACTCCTCTGTAAACTCTGCATTGGGCTGATTAATGCAATGATCTCACAGTCCTTGCATTCCAACATCTTGGTGGGGCAGAGAAGGGGTCCTGGTGAAGCTTTGGGAAGTATAGTTGATGGCTTTTGTGAAGAATGGTGCAATACGAAGTGGAAGCTTTTCCAGGGGTCTCTGGGCTATGTGTGGGGTCCCCAGGGCATACAAAGTTCAGAGGGAATCTCTCTGGGCTATGTGTGATAGATGGTTAAATGGTAACATCTCAGGAGAAGTCTGGCAGAAAAGCATGATTTAGAGGGCTGTCTGGTCAAAGTGTTGGGTGTGTCACTAAGGGATGAAGGAATTGGCTCATCCTGGACATTTGGAGGATGTTGTGTGGAGATGTTTAGCCCCCCCTCTCCCCCCTGGAGATGAGATGACTGACCTCTCTTGAGACTCATGACCCTGAACTTGCCAAGCCCTGTTTTCCTACCAGCTGAGGTATTTGTAGGCCAAACATACCTAAAAGAAGCTCTTGCTTAAGATGAGGGAGCCCATCCTGAATCCCAGCCTAGATGCTTAGACACAAGGTATTAGGGGTGTGCAGCAGGCACATAATTCAGTTTGATTTTGCTTTGTTTTGTTCTTTTCATTTACAAAGCCCTCCTCATTTTCAGGAGTTTTTTGTGGGTTTTTTTGTTTTGTTTTTTAAAAATTCATATCTTTATTTGCAGTCCAACAGTTGTACACTATATCATTAATTATACAATTACATCTCAAGACGGTGTCTATAACAAATCAGTACATAGGAGTTTTTGTAAAAACAAAACATTCATTTTGGGGGAGGGGTTGTGTTTGTTTTGTTTATTTTTATTAAATAAACACAATTAACAAAATAAAATAAACAATTAAAATAAACAAATAAAATTCACTGTGCATGTGTAAAATGGCCACCAGACCATTCTGTGCAGGCACAGCCCTTTTCAAAAATAGTGCCAAAATGGCATCAGCACTGCCAGGCCCAGTACCATTTTGGGAAAGGGTGACGTGCACAGAATGACACTGGTGGCCATTTTGCACATGTGCAGTGTTTTTATTTTATTTTATTTTAATTTTTTTATTACAAAAACAGACACTTCCCCCTTTGTTTTTGTCTGTTGTTGTTACCCTGGCCTTTCGTTTTTGTATTTTAATTACTAAAACAAATGAGGTTTTGTTCATTTTAGTTATTAAAAACTGAAAATGTATTGCTGATCCCTACAAGGTATTACCAGCTCCTGCATCATGGCAACATCATCTTCCGCACTGCTTGACGCCTCTGGCAATGGTACAACCTCCACCACCTTCTGAATTATGCTCAGAAGACTGGAAGCATGCAGGATGTGCATGGAGGAGACTGACAATTCACACTCCCTGTAAGGATGGGCAAATAGAACCGAGTTTGGAAATTCAGTTCGGTTCTAAAATCGAGTTCGGTTTGGAAGTTCGGTTCAGTCAACCGAACTATTCGAGTTCCATCCGAACTCCAAACTTCTGAACAGAGTTTGGAAATTCAAACCCCATTGAACTAAATGGAATATTATCTTATAGGGATGGGCAAACAGAACCGAGTTTGGAAATTCAGTTCGGTTTGGTTAAAAAATCGAGTTCAGTTCGAAAGTTCAGTTCGGTCGACTGAACTGTTCGAGTTCGGTCCGAATTCCGAACTTCTGAACCGCGTTCGCCCATCCTTAACTCCCTGCCATTGGGCACACCAAGCAGCACTGGAAAGAGCCAGGGAGAGGACTTGGGCACCTCTTTAAGCTGTACTCAAAAGTGCCCATCTCCAGGAACTTTGGAACTTTCCAAGGGCAATGTGGCACAACTGCAAAAATCCTAGGCCATATGTGGGATGTGCCACATAATACAGGACACTTGAGAGGTGCCACAGGGAAATACAAGTGGTTTAGATTGTGCTAGCATACCTCCATGTCACTCAGGCCTCTCATATACCAAACACTTGTGTGGCCAGTGTGCAAAGAATCACAGAAGGCTGTTCTAAGGCATTGGACAATAACAGTCACAATGTTTTCTTCATGGTGGTTTTATATTTTCAAGAAGCTGGGAGGCAAACCAATCTTCGTTTTCTTGTTTAGCCCTTTTCTGCTGCATGCAACTTCCTCATCTTTGCTAACTCCTACTCCTGTGATTTCAAACTCCTCCCCTTCTCCCACCAACATCTCTAATTAATATTGGCATTTACATGATTCAACCATTGCATGATTCATCTTATTAAGATGTATTTGCCCAATTTTGATTGCAGACAGCAATTCTTTTTTTACAAATAAAACAAAATGACATAAAACCTCTGAAACAGCACAGCAGAAATCTATGGCAGTCAAAATGTTATTTGGAAATAAGAGATTTTTTTATTACGAGTGACTGAAATGGTCTTGTAGGTAAAAAAAAATTTAACATGATTAATCATTGTCCTCTGTCTCACTCTTTGAGTCACTGACATTGGTGCAAAGTGGATGTAACAGACTCCTCCCTTTATTAAATGGATCACCTTCCCATATCATATTCAATAAGTATTTTTAAGTGGAGTAGGGAACCTGGCTAAATCTAGCCTGTTACTGTTGTAGTTGTTTATTGTTATTGTTGTTTGTTGTTATTCTGTCCCTTTTAGTTCCTGGATCCAGCTTCTACATCCAAGAGAAAAGAGAGCTCATGAAAAGAGAGCTCATGACAGTTATCTGTGGATGGTGATTAGATTTAGTTCTAAAGTAAACATCAGTTGGACATTGTCACACATTATTTGTGTAAATAGTCCCATGCACAATCAACTCCACATATTAGGTTAAGCTTTTCTTATCAATCCTAGCAATATCAAACAGCCCTCTATCTGCTCTCTCAGCTGCATTTGATTTAATTTAATTTAATTATTTATTTGTTTGGCAAGCTTATATCATGCCCCTCTTGCTAAAGCAGCTCAGGGCGGCTAACAAGACATTAAAAATACACTAAAAAAAATCATAAAATGCAACAATAAACACAATATAAAATAAATAATAAAACTTCATTTAAATGGAGGCATCAGGAAGACCCCCAAAACCCTTCCCACCCTAGCCCAGTCCCCCCTCCTTACCCATCTCCCCGACCAAAGGTTTGGCAGAACATCCAGATCTTGCATTAACATCAAAAGTAGGAGAGGTCCGGGGCCAGATCGGCCACCACCGGGAGGGAGTTCCACAGCCTAGGTCTGGCCACCAAGATTGCCATCTTCATGGGGTGATTTCAGACGTTACGCATTCCGGAATCAGTCAAGTCAAGATTTATTTGGCACGGACTTTCGCCATAACCAACAAAAACATACATATAACAACAATACAGAACATACATAAAACACATATGCTTCTCATAACAACTTAATAATATGCTTCTCATAACAACTTAAAATCCGAATATCAATATGACCTCTGCTGGTACTATGCCCTCCTATATGGTTCATCGTTCCAAAGGACCATTGATCACAAAATTGGAGAAATACTAAAAGAATAAGGCTTTACACTTATAATATATAACAATAAATCCCAAACTAACATCGTATAACTCTGCTTATAATTAAACCATATAATTATACATGCTAAAAGCTTCGGGGATCTTGTCCCGTTGGCGATAATAAAAGTACTGAATAAACCTGTACCTTTAATGTACATACTGTATCGCCTAAATTGCATGGTACTACTTAAATTTGATAGTGGCTAACTCACTTTACATTAACCAGATAAGGTAATCACAAATCTAAAAGAAAGGGAAGTCTGGAACTCCAAATACCTTACTCCCCCAATCATACGTGAGCAAGGATACCCTAGGAATCTAATGCTATCTTAAGAATTGTGCCTTTAATCTTTGTCTCAAATGCACTCTTTTCCTCTCAGCCAAACTTAGAAAGGTGACTATAGCCACCAGCTCCTCTCTCTCTGAGCGTGTAAGAAGAAAATAATATACGCCCTCACTATTGTAATCCCAACCCTGTTTTAATAAGGGTAAAAGCCAGACTGTGCATAAGGAGTCATAATAGGGACATCTTAGCAAGAAATGGTCGATTGATTTAACCTCAGCTAGCGAGCATGTACACAGACTTCTAGCATAGGGAATATATTTTTGCCTACCTTCTGTCACAGTTGAGGAAATAATCTGGAAGCAAAGATGTGTATACAATCTATGAAGGTGCGAATTTGTTAAACTAGCCAGATACCCTCCAAATTTTACAGTGTGCTTGAACTGTTTCAGAAGGGGTGCTAATCTCCATTGATTTATTACTGCCTGATCCTCCTGGATCGCTATATCTCTAATCCTACCCTTGATTTCAACCTCTATAGCTTTTAGGTTTCTACCCACAAAGTATGCAAACGAGAAACCACTTTGACAAGAGGTAAGACAGCTAAAGTAGCCAGGGATAGGATCTTATACTTCTCATAGCAAGTTTTTCCCTGAAACATAGCAGCGGAAGATCCGATTAATCCTGTGATAGAATACGCAGTCAGTAACCAATGACAGAGGTTTTGGCAAGAGCAGATATAGAAATGATGCCCATCTCTGCATGTAAAATTGCACCTGGGATGCTTGGGCCAACCTTAAGGAGGCGGCGCAAAAACTTATTTTGTACCCATTCCAACAAGTGGATATTTGGACTAGGCACAAGCTCCATTCCAAAACTAGCTATCGTCGGGATCTTGGCCCTGTACACCCCCAAGAAGGTAGATAAAGAAACCTCCTGTGAAATTGCTACAGCCCTGTTTAGGGCTTGAGCAGCCCTTGCCGCCTTCCCTGCTCTAACCCAGAGATGGTCATTCCAGGAACCCCTTCTCGAAAAGGTTACACCCAAATAAGAAAAAGAAGAGACCACTTTGAGGGTGCCCCAACTCAATTTCCATGGACGTGGGGACCTCCCACCTCCCTGAACCATAATCTTGGATTTCAAAATATTTATTTCTAGCCCATTTCCTTGGCAATATGCTTGGAAGGATTCTAATGCCCGCCTCAAGCCTATTTTGATTTGCGAGAGTATGATAAGATCGTCAGCAAATTGTAGGGTATGAATAGGAGTGTCCTCTACCCTGCATTCTGGAGTCACCACAGTGGATTCCCAGTGATGGTGAACTGATCAACCACCCACTGTGGTCAATAAAGGCCCCGAACAGACATGACAGGATTGGGACAACAGCAGGGAATCGGGCCACCAGATCATGGCCCGGGGCAGTGCAACAGATGTGACGCTGATCCCCAGCCATGGTCAAAACACCCAGAAGGAGCTGGGCAGGGGCGGGAGGCAGACATGGCCGCATGAGGGCAAACAAAGCCAAAAGGGACACAAGGAAACACCTACACAAGGGAAACAGGAAGGGAGAGGGGAGAGGGAGAAGAGCCACCCAAGTACCACACACAACAGGCACACAGAGAGCGAGGGCACAGTGGAACAAACAGCACGCCCGGGCGCGCACACACCCGCTCATGAAATGGAGGGGGGGAGACACAGAGGGACAGACACCACACAAGGCAAAATGGGCAAGGGGAGGAGGGGAGAAAGGGACAGGGAAGAGGAGGCAAAACGGCACAGGGACACAGCAGGACACAGGCAATGGCAACCAGAACCCCCAATACAGAACAGCCCACACGGACACCCCCACAGCAACACAGGCAGTCCCGGAATGGGGGGCCCCAGACAGTCCAGGCACAGCCACAGTGGGAACACACACGGAACAGGGAGCGGGCCGGAAACAGTCCAGGAGGCACACTTGGAACCCAAGCGCTGGTGAGGGGGTGATGGAGGCCAGACAGGAGGTACAGGGCAGTGCAGCAGGTCCAAAGTCACACAACCTCCCCTCTAGGAGGAAGCCAGAGGGGCCAGTACAGGGACTCCAGAACGCCGAGATCACACGGGCACCCAGGAGGGGGGGAGGCCGGGGTGCAGAAGGGAGCACAGGCAAATGAGGATGGGCAGCAGCACCCCGGGGAGCTCAGGGGGGCCTGTCAGGGTGCCGGAGCCAGACAATAGAGATAGCACCCACAGAGGGGAACACCGGCGGCAGAGGCATATAGGCGGGGCCATGAACGGGGCCCGGAACCACAAGCAGGCCCAGAAATGCCCCAGGAAGCAGGCAGCACAGCAGCATGGCCAGGACAGCAAGCAGGGTTCAGGCAGCGGGCCACGGCAGCAGGGCGGAGTCGGGTGTTGGAAATCCATTCCTTTGGTTGCATCCCCCCTAAGCACCTCATCCTGTTTGTTTGCTAGAAACACCAGGAGTAGACAGACAGATCAGGGAACCCTTCCCCCATCCTATCTGTCCTACTCCTGTCAG
>QEPC01007016.1:1759246-1771258 GCA_003113815.1 Sphenodon punctatus
CTACATGTATTTCCTAATAAAGCTACTTAAACTTAAGTATGCTTCCTGCCTGCTTATTGATGATTAGCTACTCACACTCCTCTGTAAACTCTGCATTGGGCAAATGGATGCAATGATCTCACAGTCCTTGCATTTCCAACACCGGGAGCCCACACGGGGGCCAGGAACAGGGGTCTGGGAAGCACAGGGGGACTCACAGCCATCTGCTTGGGACCATGAAGGGGCCAGGGGTCCTGCCTGGTGAATGAGGTGGGGCACATGTCCCACAATGAAGCATGTCCTGCCAGTACCCCTGCACGGTCATGTGCTGGGCGATTAGATAGTAAGCCTCGAAGGGATCCTGCATGGAGAGATCCAGCTGCACATCGGAACGGGACCACACACCCAACAGCGCCGACAGCTCTGCCACAGTAGGCTCAGACACGCAGCAGTCAGCAGTAGGGGGCCACGGAAGCTGACCCAACTCCAACAGCTGGTGATACACCGCCGCACAGGAGCGCTGGTACCCACAGGCCCCATGAACACAGCCAAAGTAGGACACGGCCAAGGCAGGGGCCCCCTCCACCAGACAGACCATGAAGGTGGCCAGGCTGCTGCACACAGACAGGGAGGACACAGTTTCCACCGCAGACCAGGCCACATGCGAGCACCTCATCTCCGGGATGTGCCCATCAGGAAAGGGAACCAGCCCCAGCTTCTCAGCATGCAGTTGGCAATTCCGGGCGCTCACCCCATAGTCGAAGTAATGAAGGCCAGAACTCAGGCTCGCATAATCACCCAACAGGCTGTCCGGGCAGCTCAGCAGCAATTGCCCTGCCGGGGTATGCCACAGGTCAGACAGGGCCATAGTCTCGCGGAAGGACCATGGATGGGGGGGCCCCATGGGGGCTGGGAGCCCGATGGAAGCACAGCCAGTCATTGTCCAGCACGCCAGGGAGAATAACATCACAGACAGGGGAGCCCACATTCCCTCCAGGGGTGGGAGGGGGCTCGGGTGGGCACCAAGTTCGGCTAAGAAAGCCACAGGCCGCAATAATGTATAGCAACAGAGCAAGGCATGGGGTATGGACCCAACACAGCTGCAGGAACCAAGCACACAGACAGGACAGCCGACACACTAATCTGGTCGGCAAGGACACGATGTTGCCAACAGGGAGAGGTGGGAGGTGCAGCCTGCCCATGCGCACGGCTCCTGCCAGGGACAGCAGGTGCACTCAATACCATGCACCCGCTGCCCAGGGCTTCCCACCCTGCAGGAGCCAGCACAGGAAGCCGGGGGGGGATGCCCGTCCCAGACTATATCAGGGCCACCATGGAGCAGCCCGGGGCTCACCTCACCATGGAGCAGAACAGGTTGGGTGTATGCAGGATGCTCCTTGCACTCTGTGTCGAGTGGTACCACGCCCACACCGATCAGCTGCGCATCCAGATCACTGAGGTGCACCTGGGTGCCCGCCTGTGGGTTACCACGGTCTGGAGTGCTGCAGGGGCTGCAGGGCTCACCAAGCTCACAGGCACTCCCTATCCCGGCTCCGGGCACAGCAGGTGTCCGGGGCGGACTTACAGTCCATGAGCCACAGCCAGACTAGGCCTGCGGCGATCCATGAGGCAGCCAGGTGCCTCCAATGGAGAAGGGAGACCATGTGCTGGGTCGCCCTGCTCGCTATGCCCATTGCCCAGTGGCTATGGGTCACGAAGCGGGTCCAGGGCTTGTGGACCCAGCGCGGCTCAGTGGGACGAGACAGCCTGGAGGCCACACTTCTGGATGGACAAGCTCACCCTACTGCAGCTCGCGGAGCTGCTCACACCCTGGCTGGAGCAACAGCACACCCCCCATGAGGAACCCCATCCCCATGGTCCATTGGGGTCTGGGCCCTGGCAACACCAGACTCCTTCCGGTCCGTCTCGCACCACGTCGGTGTCAGGGTGAGCACCATGGCCTGTATCCTCAGGGATGTCTGTGAGGCTGTGGAGGACATACTCCTGGACAGGGTGATCCAGCTGGTGGATCTGGGGTCTGTGATGGCCAGATTCGTGGCTGGCGGGTTCCCCAACTGCATGGATGTCGTGGATGGCACCCACATTGAGATTCTCTGTCCCTCCACGGGGGAGGCCATGGAGTATGTCAACTGGAATGGGTATCACTCCCTGCAGTTGTAGGCAGTTGTGGACCACCGGGGCAGGTTCATAGAGATCTTCATGGGCAACTCCGGGTGCAGTCACGATGCCCGGATCATGACCATCTCCCCCTTTTATGCCTGGATGTACCGGGGGGACTTTGAAGACATGGGGATAGCCCAGATCAAGGGGGTGCTGATGTCCCCTTGCATCCTGGGGGACCCAGCCTACCCCCTCACCCAGTGGCTGATGAAGGTATACCCAGTCGCCCGGACTCCAGCGGAGGCGCTGTATAAAACCCGCCTGTGAATCGATGAGACGGGTGTTTTACCCGTAAAAGTCAAAATCTCTGGGGCAGTAGTAAAATACTGGAATAAGTTGGCAGGCATGTCAGAGGACAGGCTGCCCTTGTTTTGTTATGCTGAGGTACGGACCTGGTCTTCACCACACTCATGGTGTCAAAGGGCAAGGAATCTGCTCTATGATTTGGGCCTTTCTCCAGAGATGTTAGGCAATATTCCTCTGCTCAGCAGGAAAAGAATTGCCCATAGGCAGCTTGTGGATCAAGCAGTCCAGCTGGATCTGGGGAAAATGTCAGCTCTTACATGTGCCCCATTGTATAGGGAGTTTAAACACTCTACCAGGCTTGAACGGTACCTGGATTTTCTAGATGATCCCAGTTTACGTAGGGCCCTGACGTTTATGAGATTTGATCTATTGCCTACCAAGGTTTTGCTGGGGAGGCGTTCTGGAATTCCCTAAAAGGAAAGATTATGTCCTTGCACACTGGGCTGTGTTGGGGACTTGTTTCATGTTCTATTTGCTTGCCTCCTCACACAGTGTGTGAGAGAACTGTATTTTCCCCTCGGGTTTTTCCTAAGAGCATGCCTCTCCCCAGTGCAGTTGTTGACATATCTTGTCTCATCTAAATCTGCTGACCATATTACCAGCCTAGCTCTGATGACTCGTGAGATCCATAGACATCTCTCCTGATCCTTTTGTTAGCTACCAGATGGGAATGCCTTGGCATTTAACCAAGGAATGTGTAACTATCCTAGCAGGGATTAAGATACTTATACAGATTCCTTACTGCCTGACCTACAGGGGTCAAGCATTGCCGCCTTAAGTCCCGAGAAGGGTAAGGCATAGCACGAGGTGGGGTTGGTGCTCTGGAAGCAACTGCACCTTAGATAAAATATTTTATAGTGCGGGAATTGGTTACATGGTACTGCCCCGATAAAAGTAGGTAATTAATTGATGGTTTTGTATTTTTGTCATGTATATTACCTTGTTATGTTGAGTTTGTGTTACTGTCAAATATGTATGTATATTATTTTCTTAAAAGGCTAAGGCGAAAGCTAATGCCAAATAAATATGATTATGATTATGATTATGATTATGATTATGATTATGATTATGATTATGATTATGATTATGATTATGATTATGATTATGATTATTACCCGCCTGTGTGTCAACAGGACCGTGGTTGAGCGGGCGTTTGGGGCCCTCAAGCAGTGCTGAAGGAGTCTCGCTGTCCAGCTAGACTGCACAGTGGAAACCTCGGCCCTGGTGATCGGTGCCTGCTGTGTGCTGCACAATGTGTGCAAGACCAATGGGGCCACCCTTGAATACCCCATGCCTACCCGCCCTCCCGGCCCCGTGCCTCTGTACGTAAATACGGACAACCCGAGGGAGTACCATTACTCCAAACACATCCATGCCGCCCTAACCAGACACATCAGCTGGGAGGCCCAAGCGTGAGGGTGCCCACTCCCCAGCCCACCCCCTGAGGGTCAGGGGATTCCCCGGGTGAGCCCCTATACAGGCATGGTTCACCCCCCCCACCTCCAGGCCCCTGAGCTGACCACAGGAGGTAGCCGTGTCATCTGTGCATCTTTTATATCACCCGCTTACCCATGCCCCCACCACTGCCCCCCCTCAGACCACCCTCCCCCTTCCCCCTCACTCCCCCCGGTCCTTGCGTTTCCTGGAGCTCCCCCTTGAGCACCCAGTGGGCGGCACAGAGCTCTCTGAGTTGCCCTCACCCCCCACTGTCCATGTCCCCAACGGTGTCCTGGGATGCCTCAGTGTCCAGAGGGGCTGGCAGTGGTGGGAGGGAGGGAGGACCAGGGACCCAAGGGCCCCCCCTGGGTGGTTGCTCCCTCCAGAGGTCTATAGGGACCTGGAGGTGGATGTGGAGCCCCTGCTGGCATGGAGGCATCTGGGGCGGTTGGGGAGGTGGTGGGGGCACTGAGAGACCCGGAATTGGGATCTGGGCAGGCAGGGTGCCTGGCGGGGTGGCTGCTATGACATAGGCGCACATAGTGCGCGCGTGCAGGAGCAGGGAGGTCACAATGTCATGGGACCTGTCCATCTTCACTGAATGCTCCTGCACCATCCCCTCGATGGCCTGTTCCAGCCGCCCAAATGCCTCTATCTGCCTGCTGTGTTCCTGGCTCTCCCGCCTCCGCTCCAGGCGCACCTCTGCATGGAGCCTCTGGTCCCTTGCCTCTGCCCAATCCAGGGAGCACTCTATGGCTGCCTCCACGTGGTCCATGGCTGCAATCATCCGGTCCCCCTGTTCTGTGGTGGTCCGGAAAATGTCCTCCTCCTGGTCCTCCCTCCACCGCCATACCCATGCTCGATGCTCCCTCATCCGCTGGACTGGGGGCACGGGCCTGGGTTTCTGTGGCCCCTTTGGTTGTCCTGTAGGGTACATAGTGGTTAGTCGTTTGCTGCCCCAGGCACCCTCCCCCCTTTGCTCCCGCCCCTCCAGGGCCCCCATCCCACTCTGCGTGTCCCGGGTCCTCCACCCAGCCTCCCAGGCCCCTAAAACACAGTACCTGAAATTGCTCAGTTTTTACCGAGTATCTCAGTATTTGGTTTGGTTTTACTAACTACCAAGGAATCGACCCGGCACTCAGTATTCAGAAAATCCTCAAATGAGCAATGTACGGGTCTTTTCCTGCCCCTATATAAGGGAATCAGCACTTGGAAAATACTTTGTACTCAGTTTTACTTTATAGAGTATTTTACCGAGTACTGAGGCCAAATACTCAGAACCAGTTCTTGGAAACTCAGAAATACCTACAAGTAAAATGTGTACTATTTGGTGCAGCCCTAGTCATTATAGGTCTATGTGTTATTGCAGATAGTACAGGGCTGCATGAAGCAGACTTTGGCCAAGGGATTTTATATGAATTTCCGGTTAGGATGAGAATGCACAATAAAATCCCCAAACCGGGACAGCAAATATAAAAAGGAGGACAAGAGAATTCAGACCATGAGCAATGATAGAAAAATATAGAAGTGTTTTATGCAATTCAATGTTCAGAATTATAAAATAATGAGACCAGCAACTGAGAGAGAGAGGAAAATAAGTATAACTTAATCACCAAGCACTTCAAAACACCAAGCAGAAAAAGAATCTGAAGTCAGTAGTGGTTTGAGAATGTAAATCTTAAGAAATAAAGCAGAAAGTAGCAATAAAAGATGTGGGACACATAAATAGAGCATATAATGAATGTACATTGGGGAAATTATTAGGGCACCTAAAGGATTGATAAGTCTACATTTGGCATGCTATGTTCTGCTCTGGCCATCACATTAAAAAATAAAGACAGTATAGAAATGGAGATGTTACAACAGGGCAACTTGAATGCTTCAGGGAAACAAGGATCTTCAAAATGGCTAAAGGAACTAGGTCTTTATTCCTTAGAATAGAAAGGAGCTTAATAGGAGACCTCACTGAGCACTACAATATATTCTGAAGAGAACAGACACAGCACAAGGCAATTTGTGTTAGTACTGTATCAAACATCTGAACAAGAGGGCACTAACGTACGTTGAAAAAGGGCAAGCCCCTTTATTGAATGAATATGTGTAGAATTCCTTTATACAAAGAACAGTTTATAAATAGAATTATAACCGGTAGCTATGTCTGGACAGAGAAACCATCATTTATACGTTGATATAGTAGTTGCCATAGCTCATCTGGGCCAAGTTAAATGTATTATTTATATCAATATCTCCCTAAGGGATATTTAGGGCAGTTTGTTCTAGAAGACTTTTGGTGGGGAAGAGAGGGGAATGTACAATATACTCATGCAAGCCCTATTTAGTCAGGTAAGTGGAGGTAACATCAGCAGAACTAAGACCCGCAAGTGCCTTCAGGGAGAATAAAGAAACAAAGGGTTGATACCGAGCATTACAATAAAGAGCTGGCTTCCTCCTGCATTGAGAGTCCTCCAGTGACCAAAAAAACGGTCAATGCCAGAGCCATGGAAGATGGGAGACCTGTGCAAAATGGTTGTGTGGTGGAATGTTTAATGGTAACACATTGACTTAGAAAAAGAAAAACATTACCACAAGGAGGCAGCGGTGCGGCCTCTGCTCAAGAAACCATCGCTTGACACTGACTCCCCCGCCAGCTATCAGCCTGTCTCCAACCTTCCCTTTTTAGGGAAGGTCATCAAATGGACTGTGGCCCAGCAGCTGAAGGGGCATCTTGATCATGTCAGTTTTCTTGATCCCTCTCAGTCAGGATTTCCACCCTGATATAGCACCGAGACTGCGCTTGTGGCTGTGATGGATGATCAGCTCCGGGAATGGGAATGGGGTCGTTTGACCCTGTTGATCTTATTAGATCTATTGGCTGCATTTGATATCGTTGACCATGAGATGTTGGTGACGTCCCTGTGGGACTGTGCAGGGATGGGCAGGACTGTTCTAGAATGGTTCCACTCATTCCTGACCACAAGAACTCAGCGAGTGGTGCTCGGGGAACATTTTTCATCATACCAGGACCTCTCATGTGGAGTCCCGCAGGGTTCTGTTTTGTCCCCTCTCCTGTTCAACGTGTACATGCAGCCACTCGTCGAGGTGATCAGGAGGTTTGGCGTGTGGTGTCATCAATATGCTGATGATGACACCGCCTGTACCTCTCTTTTTCAACAGATCCAGGCCTGGCAGTCTCAGTGATTACCCAGTGTCTGACAGCTGTGGGGGACTGGATGAGGGCAAATTGACTGAAACTGAAATCTGACAAGATGGAGGTGATGTTGGTGGGTAAGCTGATGGAGTTGGCGGCCCCTGTTATTGACAGTATCTGTACTTCATTGGTTTCCCAGGTTCGAAGTCTGGGGGTGCTCCTCAATGCTCAGCTCTGCCTGGATATCCAGGTGGAGGCTGTAGTAAGGAGTGCTTTTCGCCAATTACACCTGGTGCGATGGCTCCGGCCATATGTCTCAAACTCTGACCTGGCCACCGTCATTCATGCTTTCATCACTTCCAGGTTGGACTATTGTAACACGCTCTACGTGGGACCACCCATGGTGACGGCTTGGAATTTGCAGAATGCAAAAGTCTGGCTTCTGGTGGGACTGGGCTGCCGGGAGCACATTACATCGGTGTCACTGCTCTGTTCTCTGCACTGACTGCCAGTGGTTTTCCAGGCCCGAATCAAGGTGTTGGTATTGGCTTATAAATCCCTAAATGGCCTAGGTCCTGCATATCTGCAGGACCGTCTTACTGCCTGAGCTTTGGATTGGCCCCTGCGGTCATCTGGCGGCACCTTGCTTAAGGTCCCCCAAGTCTTCTGGGGAGCCACACAAGAGAGGTCTTTCTTGGTGGTCTCACCACAGCTGTGGAACTCCCTGCTGGTAGGGACTCAGCTGGCCCCTGATCTCCCCTAATTTTGACGAAGTTGTAAGACCTGGCTGTTCCACCAGGCATTTAGCTAGGGAGATGGGTGATGGGTGGGGGGTTGGGTTTGAGTGGGGTGGGTAGGGGTGGGAGTGGATATTAGGTATCTCCTTTTAAAGTTGTTTTAAGTGTTTTTATAGTTACTTGATGTGAGCCGCTCCGAGCTGCCTGTAGCAGGAGGGGCGGGATAATAATTTTTTAAAATAAATAATAAATAAATCAGTTAATTTTTGGTGTACAGTTAAAAATAAAATTCTCTTCAGAGGCTTCCTGTATTTCAGGTAGGGTGGCCATACCGGCTCTTTAAAAAGAGGATGCATGTCCGCTTACAAAGAGGAGATATGGCCACCTTAATTCCAGACCCTGTGGGCATGTATATTATACATATTTTGTGATTTCTATTTTACTCTTGGGCCCCATGTGGTAGGAATTCCTTCCTTAATGATTTCAGGCCTTCCTTAGACCAGGACCCCCATGTTTGAGGCTCCATGGGCCCATATTTTTTTTTACGCCAGTGCTTTTCACATTATGTCATCATTTCAAGTTTATTCATACTTGAATAAGCCTGCTGTGACCCCAAACACACAGGGTCCTATGTGATCACATGCTCTGTAGTTCCTGGATCTGACTCTAAGGAAAGCTCTCACCTTGGTCTCCGGCTCCTGCCATTAATTGGAGAAAGAAGAAGACACTGAAAGAAGCATATTTGGGCTGTGGGTCTTTGCTGCTGTATATTAGTGTCCTTCATGTCACTTGTATCAATAAGCTGAGCAAGAAATGGGTTTCCTGGTATCTCAGGTCCCTGCCTAGGAATAGGCGAACGCGGTCCGGAAGTTCAGAGTTCGGCCCGAACACAGCCTGTTCGGACAACTGAACCCGAACCCGAACCCACCGAACTGAACCCGACTCCAAATTCTGAAACGACCGAACAGTTCAGTCAGTTCGGATAGTGTTTGGATGAGTTTGGGTGGCAAAAATGTATCACTGCAAGGCAAAACGTGACAGGGAGGGGGAGTCAGCTTAGGAGCAGACTTCCAGGCACCAGGGGTGGAGAGGCTTGGAGTAGCAGCCAGCGTGCCTAATCACCATCCCTTTTCTCCTCAGATCACTGGCTTCTCAGGCTGCAATTTTCCAAGGGCTAGTCTGCACGGAGCCAATGGGGCTAGTGTTGAGGCGGGCACAGCAAGTAACAAAACTCATTGCCTTCCCCCCTTCCAACACCTTCTGAGCTAGTCACTGTTCCTGACAGCCGACGTTTTCAGAAGGCTCCCTCTCCCAGCAGTTTGTGTACCTCCCAGCTCCCCAATCCATTGCCATATTGCCATCCTCCTCCTATTTCACCCATCCAACCCATTTACCTCCATATTATCATTTATTTAGATTATATTAGATAGATTAAGGTGCTATTTTTATTTTTTACCTCTCCCTGTGTTCTTCCTCACCCCAGCATTGAATCCTTTCCCTCTCCCTCTATATATTCCATCCCTGATTCCCTTCCCTTGTTTTTGGATTTATTTAAAGTAGGATTATTAGATTGATTTAGGTTTCATTTCAGTTTTGTACCCTTCCCTGTGTTCTTTGTGTTCCCCCCCCATCCCTGTGTAATATTGTATATATGGATAGATAGATATTATAGTTAGTTAGTTACTATAGATAGATACATAGTTGTAGGAGTTAGCTTAGTTATATAGATAGAGATAGTGTTAGTGTGTAGTTATTCAGTTCTGATATTTTAGAGTGTATTTGTAGGACTAGGCCTTTAGAAATAATATTTACTTAATACTTACATAGATTTTAAAACAGTTAATACTATAGTTAGAGTTAGTGTAGATAATATTAGATAGAAAAATTGAATATATATATATATATAAATAAAATATTTGTGTTCATTTTGGTTGGAAGACATGGAGAAGGGAAATAGGAGAGGCCTGTCTGCTGCCCATAAGGCAGGCAATGGGGCACGTGGCAGAGGTGGTAGGGGCCGTGCAAGAGGAGTGGCAGCATGCAGCAGCAGCAGCAGCCAGAGCCCATCACCATGCCCCAAGTTTCACAGGCATGATTTTGGGAGACAGGGTTCAGAGGCTCCCAGCAGTGGCACTAGTCTGGGGGTGGTTTGGCGGTGCCTCCTGCCAGCATCCTCCAGTGCCACGCAGGGCACTGGAAGGCCTGCAGCAGTACATGAGACTGAGGCTCTCTCTGCTGCTGCAGGAGCAGGTGCTGCTTCTGATGTTCCTCCAGGGCAACCAAAATCCCCTATTGTTGAGGTGATCCCCAGTAGTCCAGGACTGGTGGATCCCACATGGCTGCTAGAGGCACGGCCCGATCCCCAGGCAATGGCAGAAGGGAGAGAAGTAGCAGCAGCAGCAGCAGCAGTAGCAGTTCTAGGGGGCACAGGGAGAAGAGTGGCAGTAGCTTGGTGGGAAGTCAATCCTCAGGGTTCCAATACTTCCCTTCACAGGACATCACAGTGATTGAGGACAGTGAGGCAGAAGAAGACACTAGTCCTGCGGAGGAGATGTCTGGAGTTGAGTTGATGGATGTCCCTTCTCCCAGAGCTATGTCGCCACCAAGTTCTGCCCCTCCCAGCAATGCTGGCAGCAGCAGTGCACCACCTGGAGCAGGACAGAAGGCAGGAGGGGGGGAATCCTCGTCTGGACACATTTCAAGCTGGTGTGGACGGATGATCCCAGGGAGGTGTTGTGCACTGTGTTGTGCACTGTGTGCAATAAGATGGTGAAGCATGGGCAGGTGCTCGCCAACCTTGGGATAAGTGCCATGGCAAGGTACCTGAAATCATGTCACAGTGCTCTGCTGCTAAGTGGATGCCAGCGGATTCCTGACTGTGGCGGCCAGTCGCCCACCTCCTTTAGAGGGCAAGCATCCTCCACCAACTGCTGCCTCTAGCAGCAGGGGCAGTATTCCTGCTAGGGTGGAAGAACAGCAGCAGGAGCCTCGCCAGCAGTGTCAGTCCACCACGGAGGAGCTAGGGTGGGAGAAGCTGCCAAGGCCATCGACAGCTGGAGTGCAGCATGGCTTTCAAGAGAAAGTCAAGTGCCTGTTTATTGAAACAATTGAGTTGGATGGGCAACTCTTCTCCACTGTAGTGGACATCGGTTTCAAGCTGCTGTTTGGGTTTCTGGCCCCCCACTTTAAGCTGCCATCCCGCACCACCCTGAGTCATATTGTGGTGCCAGACCTGTACAGGGCTTTGAAGGAGCGGGTGCAAGAGCAGCTGCAGGGGCTGGGGGTGCCACCATACACTTCACCACAAACCTGTGGTCCAGAAGATATGTTCAGTCATTTGAGAGTTCGGTTCGGACGTTTGGTTCAGACATCCGAACAGACCGAGTTCAGTCCGAACCGCATTCGCCCATCCCAATCCTGTATAAGAGGCACCAGGGTGTGCGATTCATCCATTTTGTGGATGTATGTGGGAACTGGGGCCATGAATAGAGTCAGGATCAGGACTGGAATAGAGAGTCTAGGGAAGGGGAAGGCGGGGAGTGGAATTTGAAGATCATAAAGCAAGATGGGGGTGGGGGGGGACATCACTGTTGGGGGGGCAGGCAGGAGGGAGCTAGGATGCACAGGGAACAGGGAGCCAGGATGAGGGAAACCAAGGAGAGAAGAAGCAGGAAAACAGCCAGGCGGCTGGCAGGTGAAGCAAAGGCAGGGACAAATTAGAAGTGGAGTGGGGGGTCTGAGCAGACAAGAGAGGATTCTTGTGGAGAGTGACTGGGCGTGTAGCAGACTAAAGCAGTGGTTCAGGTGTCTTGGCCACTTTTCTGGAAACCCTGGAAGCAAGGGTTCAACGCTTGGACCTCACATCCAGAAACGGAGCATTTTCTGAATTAAGAAAATGCAATTCATAAGGGTTTTTTAATATTATATTAAGTGGTTATGTAATGAAATATATCTGGAGCAAGATGAAAATGGGAGGGAAGTGAATTATTTACAATTGTGATTATAAAACCATTTCAGCTGAAAGACCAAGCTTCTGTGTGGTACAATTGTGATTATAAAACTATTTCAGCTGAAAGACCAAGCTTCTGTGTGCACCAAAACCGGTGCAGAATTATATTAAAGTGCAGGCCTAGGACTTTCAAAGGGCTTTAACTATGGTGCAGGACAAACGTAGACTGAAACGAGATGGGGAGCTCTAAGTGTGATCCAAGAAGGAAAGTAATT
>QEPC01007016.1:1775982-1787613 GCA_003113815.1 Sphenodon punctatus
ACGTGCACTTGAGACCTCGCATCTTCATGAATGTTAGACCCCTTGTCTCTCCCTCTGTTCCCCTTCCTAAGTCTCTCCCCCAGCTCCTGTCTCTCAGATTGTAAGCCCTAGGGGCAGGGACCGTGTCTATTTTATTACTTTGTAAAGTGCCAGGTACACTGCTGGCGCTATATAAATGTTTGTTAATAATAAATAATAATAATGTTTGAGAAAGTCTGAAGCTCCAGAATGATGCCACTGTTATGGAGTGATTGTACTTACGACCTGATAATTGAAGTTGTTCTAGAGAAAAGCGTATGAGAGAAGATTGAGGAGTACTTTCCAAGACCGAACCTTGGGAAAGAGATGGAACTTTTTCTGCTATTGATTTGAGAAAGGTCACAGTGATTTAGTAAATAAGATAGAAAAGTCATATTACACAATTTTCAACTATAGATGGTTTTTTGGTGTTTTTTTTTAAAAAGTACTAAATGAAAATCAAAGTGGTCCCAGCCTTTGGGAAACATGAAAGTTCATTGGTTTCAAATCCTGACCCTACAAAATTGTGCTCTCAGAAACCATACTTCTGTGATTATGGGAGAAAGAAATATACAGATCCTATACTTTAGCATGAGCCTACATATAAATGAATTATTAATTCTGTATACATGAAATGAATTTCCTTCAGTTGCACATAATTGTATAATTAAACAGCAAATCTCAAGCTGCGTAATTCCAATTAAACAAAATTGAAATGCATTATACAGTCAAAATATATTAAACTATATTACTCTGCTAATTTAGCTATTGAGCCAGATTCTCAAATCATTGCCACTTATAAGCAAGAGAAGAAATCTATAACCCCTTGGGTCATTTCCCTTGTCCATCTCCTCAGAATTTATTACAAACCACAGATGAATTCAAATATGTAAAAGAGCAAACACTGTTTTAAATACCAGTGAGTACGATGCACTTGCTTGTCACATATTTTGCCAAACCCAAGTGCTAAATCAAGCAAGACATTTTCCTCAGTATCTCCACTTCTGGGCTGAAGGTAGAAGATCAGGAACTCTGAAGGATGGAAGCAATGGAACAAGGGACATTTCTAGAAACAGCCAGAAGAAATAGCAGGCAGGGAGGGCTTCAATTGGAGTCCTCATTGAGCGACAATAAGTTCTTCATTAAATTATATTGTTTTTATTACTAAGTAGATGGAGGTTTCTCCTAATGAGCATGAGCTGTTTCTAAAATCATGAGTCAGCCCTCAAAAATCATGAGAATGCCTTTAAAATCATCAGGACAATTTATTAAAAATAATCTTTAAGGTGTGTTTTGGTTTCTGAGGGTGATTTCAGACATTACGTTTTTGGCATTCACCACAGTCAACCTCAGACAAACGTGGGCAGTGGTGAAAGAGCCGTGCACATCTGTTGGCCCGCATCCAGATGTTCACCACAGTCAAACATGGGCCGGGGTGAACCTAACCATGCTTCGTGAGGTCGGGGCAGGAGGAGGTCCAGAAGTGTGGTGAATGTTCACCACGGCAGGGGTGAAAGAAAAGTAATGTCTGAAGGGAAAACCCCGACCGTGGTGGAAGGAAATGACCACGGGCTGTGGTGACAGCACGCAGCGCCGCTGCTAGGCAACCGACAACAAGCGGCACATGGAGGGAGATTTAAAGGGCAGGCAGCAGTAGGGGAATGTGGCGGAGCAGTGGGAGAGGAGGGTGGAGGAACCAGAGTAGAGGATGGAGCGAGAGGGCGAGGAGAAGGTGCAACAGCAGCAACAGCACCAACAGCAGCAGCAGCAGCAGGGGGAACCCGGTCCTGTGGGGGACACCCAGCAGCACACGCGGCCACCCCAGAAGAAGGTGGGGGGAAGCTGGGAGCAGGTGCATTGGAGCTGGGGAGAGGGGGTACGGGAGGGATCACAGCTTCCAGAAGCCTAATCAACAGCCCCAATGTACCCCCAAACAGACCAGCAAGAGGGCATGTGCTCCGGATGAAGCCGAGCATGGAGGGAGCCAGGGCCAGGTGGCGGCGGCCGCGGAGGAGGAAGAGGCAGTGGAGGGGCCAGCACCCAGGTGCCGGTACCATGGGGGGGGGTCAGTGGGGGCTCCAGGAGACCCACGACCTCATAGCTATCTGGACAACACCTGAGATGCAGACCGAGCTGGCATTCAATGCCAGGAATGAGCAGATGTTCGCCCAGATAGCCATGGAGATGGGGGAGGCTGGATATGACAGAATGCCCACACAGTGCCGGACTAAAATAAAGGAGCTGAAAATGGGGTACAAGGACATCACAGACAACAACTGGCGCTCTGGGCGGGTGACACGTGCCTCCTCCTACCTGGCCGCACTGAGCCAGGTGCTGCCCCGCAAGGGCTCCATAGTGGCCCAGCACCCGATAAGAGAGGGCACCCGGGAGGAGCGACCCACGGATGAGGCCCCCCCCTTGCAGCCGGAGAGCTCCAAGTAAGCCTCAGCACCAGGCATGGAAACCACAGAGGAGATACCAGGGACCTCGGGCACATGTGCCTGACACACACCCAGCCCTACCTCCAGTGAGGCCACACATGGCCCAGTAGATTCCGAGGAGGTAGAGGGGGAGGAGGAGACCATCAGCCTGAACCTCATGGCCTGCCAACCCAGGGAGCAGGCAGACACCAGCCTGGAGGGAACGGACACCAAGGGAGCAGGTAAGGGCAAAACACAGCAAACGCATGGACCCCAATGGTAGGGTGGGAAAGGCGGTGGAAGGGGATGGCAGCTGTCCATCCCCCACAGCCCCAAAGGCAGGGATGTGGCACAGGCAGAGGGAGCAGCACGGGAGGCGAGTGGTGCCCATGCCAGGGGGAAGGAGCACCCAGAGCACGGAGACGGGAGGGGCGCTGGGGAACTGCACCTCACATGATGAACTGACCCCTATATCGCTCCACAGAGCCACACTGAGCATGGGAGGGCTGTGGCTGGGGGCCGCCAGTACCACCGGCCCAGAGGATGTGGGAGAACCAAGTGCAGGTATGCAGGCAGAGACAGAACCTCACGCAGGAGCTTGTGGCTACCAGCACACGGCAGATGGAGGAGATGCGGGCAGCAGTAAACCGGCTGGAGGAGGGGACAACGATGGCACTGCAATGGGTGGAGGGGAGGGACCAGGCGCTGGTGGCGGAGATGAGGAAGGAGTGGTGGCTGCTGAGGCGGGACATGAACTTCCAACTGGAGACACTCCAGGCGCACTCCGACTGGCAGGATCGCTGGTCCGCGGACCTCAGACAGAAGCTAGACTGCTCCCTGGAGCAGGGTACATTCCTCCTCCTGCAGGCTGGGGCCCTGAGTGCCTTCATCATGGCAGCAGCCCCGCCGGGTGCCATGCCAGTACCTGGACACATGCCCCCTCCACCCCCACTGGCCGCACCACAGGCCCTGCCAGCGCCGCAACCCACTCCTCCCCAACAGAATCAAGGACCGTGGATCCGGGGATCCGTTCCCCCCACAGCAGAGATGCCAGCAGCCGGGCCGCCAGGCCCCGATATGGCTGTAGATGGCACAGGGTGGGGGGAGGGGCAGGGGCCCCCCAGGGGCGGTGGACAAGGGGCAGGGGCAGGTCTTCCGGCCCTGCCAGATGACAGCACCTCCTCCTCCACCTCGGACGAGGGGGGGTTGGTAGTCTTGGCCATCCCTGTTCGCAGGGGGAGGGGCTGGGCAAGGGGAACCAGGGGAAGGGGGAGGGGCAGGGGCAGGGAAGCAAATGGGGATGGAGAAGGGAGGAGGCACACGGAAACACCAAAGAGAGTGGGAGGGGGGATGGGCACGAGGGCACACAGGTGTACCAGGGTATGGGGCGGGACCAGGGAAGCACAATAAATGGTCATAGACACACCTAACCCTGTCCGAGGACTTTATGTCATAGAGGTGCATACCCCCTCCACAGCCTCACAGAGGTCCCGTACCAGGCACGCCACGGTTGTGAGTCCCAACCCAAAGTGCTGGGCAATGGACTGGCAGGGGTCTAGGGTGGCCAAGGCCCACACAGTGATGGCGACCCACTGTGGCATGGGAATGGGGTATCTCATTTTGGTCCTGAAGGGCTCGAGCCACTCCCGCAGCCGCTCTGCCAGGCGCATGAGGGTGCACCAGTCCATTTGGAAATGCCTGACCAAGGTGACAGCGTCCCTCCATGCCAGCACCTTCTGCCACTACTGATGAGTCCTCGGTGCTGGCCATGGTCCAACATTGGGGGTACCCTGTGAGGCCCCCCGGCCTGTGCCCCCGGCCCGCTGCTTCTCCCTGTGCATGCGTGTGCTGTCGTTTGTATCTCCACTGGCAGGTGTGTATGCGTGGGGCTGTCTGGCCTTGCATGCTGGCAGCTGGAAGGAGTCCCTTCTCATCCTTCCATAGCAGCCCCATTGTTCCCATCCTGCCATTATCTGTCGGCCTTGGCAGCCCCTGTCTGCCTCTCCAGCCACCAGGCCCTGCATCCCATGCTACCCCCATGGCCGCTGCAGATCAGACCCTCCAGGAGCTGTACCATGGTAGCTGCATCTCAGGCCGAGGTCATGCTCAGAGGCTCCGGGGGCTCTGTCTATGTCTGGAGCGCCCGCGAGAGCATGGCCCTTTGCAACCTGTGGCATTCACCCATCGTACAGCACTGCCTGTGCTTCTTGCCCACCCAGCTGGATGCCTATCGGTGCCTGATCTTTGGTATGCTGCGCTTTGGCTATGTCACGACCGCTGGTGACTGCTGCATGTGCTGTGAGGAGCTGGGGCTCACCCCCTTCCCTGAGGGGCACTTACCGGACATGCTAGGGGGTCTTGCGGCATGGAGTCCTGCTGAGATGATCTCCGCTCAGTGTGTGTTTGCCTTCCCGGGATATGCGACCTGCCTGTGTGAGGGTGACTCTGTCATGGCCGTGTCCTACTTCATCAGCGTGCAGTAGGCATGGGACCCCGGGGCAATTACCGGATACCGGATTTACCAGTTTTCCGGTTCTCGAAGAACCGGATTCTCAGATTAAACTTCCGGGTTTCCCTGGAAGGCCTAGAGTGTCTCTGACGCCGGCAGCCACAGCCGGCGCTGAGGCCCCCGGACCACCCACCGCCGCCGCACCCGGAGCTCCGCTGAAATACAAAGGTATAGTCAACTTGTAGTAGGGGTGATGCCTGGGGGGTTGGGGGGGTGTTAAACACCCCCCACAGGGATTGGGTCTATACTTACCGGCGGCTGCGGGGACGTCGCGGCCGCTGGTGCTGGGGGGTGTGTCATTTAAAAAAAAAAATCCAGGCTGGGCAGGGTGGGTGGGGGGTGTTCCCCCTTCCACCCGTGCAGCCTGGACTCGGGGAGGGTGTTTTTTTTAACTTTTTTGGTGGGACTTTTACATTGCAGCCATTCATTTAAATNCGCTGGGGGGCCTCGTGGCATGGAGCCCTGCCGAGACGGTCTCCGTTCAGTGTGTCTTTGCCTTCCCGGGATATGCGACCTGCCTGTGTGAGAGTGGCCCTGCCATGGCCGTGTCGTACTTCATCAGCATGCAGGGAGCCCATGGGTATCCGTGCTCCCGCGGGGCCGCCTACTACTGCCTTATGGAGCTGTCCCACCTGCCCTGGCCCCCTGTGGCTGATTATGGCTTGCCCCCCCCCCTCTGGGCCGGAGCTGGCGGCCCTGACGGAGGTGTGAAGCCGCTCTGATGTGCAACTCGGGATGAGCTGTGCGGATCCCTTCAAGGCCTTCTATCTGATCTGCTTCCACATGGCTAGGCATGGCTTCTGTGGCAGTGGCCCCGCTATGTGCACCTGCTGTCATTACCATCCTCTCCACCAAATGGGAGCCCCTGCAACTGACTGTAGGGAACTCCAGGCCCATCTGACATCCGGCTGCCTCCTCCATGCCTTCCTTCCGCCTGTGGCCTGGGTGCTCGTGCCAATGCCTGCTGCCTCTTTGGCACAGTTGTGATCCACCTCCGCCCGCCTGTCTGTCACCCTCTCACCTGGAACCTGCTGCCACCACCCCGGAACCCTCCATGTAGCCTCCTGTGAACGTGTTGCTGACAGACCTTTGTCTCCATGAGCTGCCTCCTCCACCCCTGCACCCTGCTGTTCTGCGTCTGGCCTGGGGCTCCCCGTTCTGTGGGGCTGGGCCTGCTCCCCCCACCTTGGTGAATCTCGACCATGGCCCCACCTTCCACCGGCCCCCTGGCTGCCTTGGGGAGTGTGTCTGGGGGGCCTCCATGCCCTTCCTCCCCCGTGTGAGCAGGGGGGGCTTTCCATGCCTTCATCCGGTGACTCCCCTCCCGCACTGGGTGTGCTTCTCCATTGGACCCTGGCTCTGTGGTGGGCCATTGTGCTGGTTCCACCCCTCCCAGACTGGACCCCATGCCCCCCTTGCTGATGCCCCATCTCCCATGCCCTGGCCCCGTGCGCTCCCGTGCTGTCTGTCTCTGCACCGGGGTCATGCTTCTTGTGTCCTCAGTAAACACCTGTTGTGCTTTACTGTGCCTTGTGCTGCCTCCTGTCTCCTTGGGCTGTTGTGTTCCCCTTGCCCTTGCTCACTGGGCTCCTTCCCCCTCCCCCTCCTGGTGGTCTGGCTGTGCCGGCCCCTCGCCACCCCCCCTCCTCCCGTGCATCTGACCGGCTGGGGGGGTTCCCTATCCCCCCCAGGTGCGTGCCTCCCTCTGCCCCCCTGCTCGGTTTCCCTTTGTTGTGTGGGTGTGCTGCTTCGTTTGTGTGTGTGCGCTTCTCGTTTTGAAGTGCATGCGCCTTCAGTGCAACTGCTGTTTACGAGTGCTGTGAGTGCTGCAGCTCCCTCCACCCCCTCCCTTCATGTTTCCCTTCCCTGGATGGGGCCCTCCACCGTCTTTGGCTTTGTTTGCCCTCTGGCGGCCATGTTTGTGTCCACGTAACCCCAGTGCCTTGTGTTGGGTTCCCCCGGTCCGTGTTCTCTCCAGTTGTCCCTGGCGGTGGTGCCTCCCCTGTCACATCTGTTGGGGACATGTGTCTCACCACGGTCTGCGGTGAAGCCATTCACACTGGGGTGGAATTCACTGTGGTGGATTTCACCGCATCACATCTGAAATCACCCTGAGACTTTAGATAATATTTTTAACATTTTCTCAGCAATCATGAAGACTAGACTAGTAATTTTTAATTAATTACTTTACTTATGATTTTGACATACCCACAGTTTCTGAAGCTGCCTCTTAATCTAACATCATGGTAGTATCAAAAGATTTGTCACCCTTGAAACTGCATTGGGAAAATGAAATCTATTGCCAGGTCCTCTGCCCTAAGAGTCAGTGAGAGTTTTGATAGGTACAGGTGGGAAGGGACCCGATCAATAGGTGCCACCAAAGTCTCAGTTTTCAGTGTGGTCTAGGAGAGGACATATTTGATATCCCTAGGACACTCATTAAATATGTTTGTCACCTCAGTTTTCAACTCAACAGGGCATATTATCATGGGTATGAAGATCACGTATAAATATGCCATACTCCCAAATCTTGTTCCTGCACACAAAAAAGGCACAGTTTTCAAGGGCATGAAGAGCCAGCTCATAATTTATCTCATATTAGTGATTCAGCATAATGTGAATCCTAAGAAATATGGATTAGATACTCACCCCACACAGTATTATGTGCTAGATGACCTCATAAGGTATTTTACCACTGATTCATGTGTACCATGCAACGAAGCTCTCGGTTTCTCCAGTTATGAAGAAGAAGATGATTTATGAGCACCTTGCAGAAGGGGGAATCTTTTTCCTCCCATGGGACTCTTTGAGAATTAATACAAGTCAAGTTCTGTGGGCCAGAGATGAATTGGGAGACGAAGAAGGAAGAAGCGAGAAGGGAGGAGTAGAAGGTGACCCAAGGAGGGGAGTCGAGACTGGGTTAGAGTTACTGGAGTGGTTGGGGTCACCAAGGCAGGGGCCGCTGAGACTGTAGAGGGAACTGGGGTTGCCAGATAATTAAAGGGTGTGCTGAGGATGTGGTAAGAGAGGGTAGGGTCTAGATAACAGGTGGATCCATTCTCTATCCTTGAATGCATACTAGGGGTGGGACACCGAGGAGAAAGCGGATAATGGATTGACCAGTATCAGATTTCCCCAGTATCGGACTTACCAGTATCAGCATACCGGATTTTTGCACTGGCCGCTTTACTGGGTTTTTTACATTGCGGCCATTAACTTTAATGGCCGCAATGTAAAAAAAACGGTAAAGCGGCCAATGTTAAAAATCTGGTATGCCGATACTGGTAAATATTGGATTATCAGATTAATCTGATACACCTGATTATCTGGTGTATCAGATTTATCCGATACCGATATTCCCACACCTAGTGCATACCCTCATCTCTGCTCTTTTCCCCATGAACTCACTCCTTCAGTGCTTGAGGATTGGGGCTGGATCCACAGGCAAGATCCAGGAACTGGAAAATAACCAAAACAAAAAAACAAAACAAAAAACAACCCAGCTGTGGGTTGGATTTAACCTTTGGGCTGGGACTGGGGGGTTCCCCACCCTTACCATAGGGATTTGTTGTTTAGCCTGCCCTAAAGATAATTACTATTCCAAGTGGTGATCATTGTGTTCTGACAAAGAAATTCCCTTCGAAGAAACCAATGGGATCCCAAGCTTCAATCACAGTGAATATCGAAGAGGGTTGTTGTGAGGTTTAATGTATTAATATTTGAAAATATCTTTAAGATCTTCAGCTTCAAACATCCCAAATTATGCACTGCAAATTATTATGCAGTGCAAATTATTATCATTATGAATGTTTACTCATTCCAGCCAATCTATGTGAAAGTCAAATTTTGTTAAACCTACAAAGATGTCAAGGAAGAGCCATCTGACTTAATTTGATCCATTGCTTCCTGTGTGCTTCCCTGTGAACTATATGTACAGAAGCCATCTAAGTCATATTAAGTTCCAGCAGTCAGTGAAAACAGATAAAATTCTCTCAGCAACAAACTGATCATTACTATGCACGGGTCTAGCCTATATACATATTCCAGTCTTAATAAACTACATGAAAATCATACGCTGTTTCATGTGTACAATTAATTCTGACAGTGCATAATCATAGCCAGATCCTCCAAAGGTTTTCTCAGTTCCTTTCCCTTTAAACTTAATAGCATTTCTCATCCATTAGGCAATCCATTTATCTGCAGTAAACCCTTTATTTATATTTGATAAATTTATGGGGAAATGTTTTTCTAATAGAATTGATTTAAACATGGACTCAGGCTAAGATCATATTCTCATAGCACCAGAATCTTTAGCACCAGAATCTTGGGGAGAAGCCCCTGGTGTGGCCCATACAGTATTCCCCTGTGGGGCTTGGTACCAAGTGGAAGGTTTTTCCTTGTGAACATGAGATTGTCTTGCATAGGATTGTTTATGGAGGATCCATTCCACCATGGATCTTGGTGATCCTTCCCTGCCTAAACCTCAGTGTTTAGCACAAGAGCTATTTTCAGCCTACCCTATGGGATCAGAGCAGGGGTGATATCCTAACTGGATAACAAGTGTTACTGTCAGAGCCAAGTGTATGTATGTGTGTTTCTTCTCCCTTCGTTCAGACATAGCTGACTGGGGATGTGACTCCAGGGACAGAGTAGGGAAGAAGACAGAAGGGAGGAGTAGAAAGTGACAAAAGGAGGAGAGACTGGATTGGTCGGGGTCACCAAGGTAGGGGGCAGCAGAGACTGTCGAGGGAACTGGGGTTGCCAGGGCAGGGGTTGCTTAGGCTAAGAAGGAGTGTTACCAAGGCAACAAGGGAAATTAGGCTGGTTGCAGGGTGTTGTTGCCAAGGACAGGCTCACCAAGGCAGTAGGCAGTGGCTGTGGTAGCTCCTCCCAATAGGAGGTGGTTCCCCATGGTAATGGCAGCATACCTCCCAGTGGCAATGGCAACGCGTGGCCATCTGTTACCTGTGCGTGAAAAGCCTGGCCTTTTCCCAACCCCCTCCTCTAGGGGTGGGACTATCGGTATCGGATTAATCTGATGATGTCAATAATGGGCGGTATCAGATGAATCTGTTAATACCAATAACTGTCGGTATCAGAATATCAGATTTTTAACATTGCCAGTTTTAATGGATTTTTAACATTGCCCATTGAAGTCAATGACTACAATCCCATGGTCTGTGGATCCCCATGTGCAAGCCGCGTACGTGTGGCACAATGTGCCGCCAATGTGGCTGCACGTGGGATCCATACACCATGAGACTGGGGCCAATGGCCGCAATGTTAAAAATCCGATATTCTGATACCGATAAATCCGATATTGGGAGATCTGATACCGGTAAATCCGATATGCAATAATGTCCCTAGAATCCCACCCTTAGCCTCCTCCCACCCAATAATATAGATCATTCGTATGTGTGTGTGTGTGTGTGTGTGTGCTTGTGTGTGGCGGGGGGGGAATAGTATCTCCCCCTGGGCTTTCCACTCAAAACCTCATCACGGCCTGGCCCAGGCCAACAAAACTGGTTCAGCTAACCAAGTTGAATATTACCTTTGGATCAGTAGTATTTTAACCATTGGTTTGGCTGGCCTGGCTGAATATCATCCTTGGATCTGGGATACCAAACAGGCCAGTTGGTGATCAGCGAATGTCTGCATGCATACACACCCTCCTGGAAGCTGCCCAAGGGAGGATCATTTGTGCTCCAAAAGGCCCAGGCTGGCCCAGACCAACTACTGGTGCATCACACACCAGGATCATTAAAGCCAGGTGAGCCTCTCCCACAGCCCTGTCCATCTCCCACCAAGCTGCATGAATGTCCAGGTGGATTCCAGGTAGAGAGTTTGTAGGATCCAAACTACCCAGGAGTAGTGCTCCTGGGTAGGTAGATGACTAAGTAGAAGAGTCATGTCCAAGACTGAATCAGGTCTCCCAAACTACAGCTCTCCTCTACCACCTACCCACCCATACTCCTGCAAGTTAATTCCACAGACAGCTCTTGTTAGCTGCCTTTTAGGGATGTGCATTAATTATAGTTATTATTAATAACTAATATGAAAAAGTCATTTTAGTATTAGTTATGACAATAACTAAAACAAATTGGTTAAAAACTAAAAAATGAATAAATTTTAGTATTAGTTATTAGCTCTGCTCTGACTCCTGCATGCATGGCTATAGTACATGCCATGGTTCCAGCCTGTCTGTGACTTGCTGTAAACAAGAGTTCAGAATGGGATCAGAAAGGGAGGGGGGAACCATAAGTGACTTCTTCTTTGTCTAATTGCATTCACTCTAACACAGGAGAATCCCTTTGATAGGTCATTCTTGGACATGCTGAGAAAGCTTTCTGTACCAATCAGGGAGGGACTCAGGATGGCTCTGGGGGGGGAAGGGCATGGTGAGTGTTCTTAACCTTCTGCCAAGCTGAGGTGTCAGTGTTAGCTCAGCCTCAGACAGAATGCTTGCTGGGTTTTTTTTCCTCAGCCTCACTTAGATTATTGACCATTATAAAAACAGGTTTCTCTGTGTCTCATCCCTTTCTTCCCATAAATCCCACTGTTCATATTGTCTTTGTCTGTAATCCTTGTCTGTCAAGTCAAGTCAAGTTTATTTGAGGCACCAGCTTTTGCCATGGCCAAGGGTAAAAAATAGAATAAAACAAACAAGAGTAAAAAGATAAAAAA
>QEPC01007020.1:26871-45277 GCA_003113815.1 Sphenodon punctatus
CCCTCACCCCCCCCAGTGCCCCCCACTTCCAGAAAGGTTTTTACCCCCTCTGTCAGACCTTCTCTCCCCCCCCTCCCCAGAACTCCCTTGCTGTTAGGGTGACCAGACACGCAAATATTTAGAGGGTCCTTATGAGAAATTCAGGTTGCAGGGCAGCTGCATTGACCCCCCCCCCCGTGCAGCCCTGCAACCTGTATTTCTCATGTGTTCTCTACAATTTTCCATCTATGGCCACCCTGCTCCCTGTGCTCCCATCCGTCAAGTCCATCCTGAACACCTGCCTCTCCCCCTAGCTCCTCCGCCTGTCACGCCGCAGCCTTCCTGAGAGCTAAGCACACCCGCCACTTCTCCACTGAGTGAGGGTCTCTCCTAGATTGCACCCCACTCGGGGCAGAGACCTCTCTCGGATTAGGATTGTGCAGCACCAGTTACGTTGCTGGGGCTAGATATATAACAAAGTAATAATACACTAATTCAGCTTTCAGCTTAAGGTTATTGAAGTTAAAAGGGCAAACCCTGCTTGACTTGCCAGAGGCCCATTTGCTGGGCCTGCATTAGCCCACACAACTCTAAAAACCCCATTCAAGCCAATAGGAGTCACCCCAGTGGGACTCAATTGCCCTCTCAATGGCCTGTTGCCCAAGTCCCTTTATGGTGCAGATTAAATCAATTAGCCGCCGCCGCCCAGTGGGTGGGGTTGCCTGCTCTGCTTTTCTTGGGGTTTGCTCTGGCTGTTGCTTTGGTGAGTTCTCTGCAGCCCTAGTCCTTTCAGGGGGTCCAGACCCACCCACCCCCCGTGTAGCTGACACCCATGAAGAGATCTCCCCCTCTAGACCTGCTACAGGAAACGCAGCAAGAAGAGGCTCTTGTGAGGCCACCGGGAACAGGCCAGGGCCCTTCTCCTCCAACTGTACAGTTACCCCCAAGCAGGACCCGTTCCTTGAGGCAAGGGAAGTCACCCTGCTGCTTCCTCCCCCACGAGCTTAGCCGGAGGCACAACAACTCTCAACACTGAGAACAAGGAGAGCCATCCGCTGCATACACGGGTATACCTTGGTAAATTGATGCCAGCTGTAATAACCTTGAAACAGTTTGAATTTTTGACCATCTGATCTGTAAGAGAAAGAGTTAGTTGATCTTAATTCAGCAGCCCCCAGAGAAGGGCTTTGTAGACCGCCTTGCTAGCTGGCTGGCTTCTGCAGCAGCATTAGCAGTATAGCTGGGTAGCTAAGCTTTGGGGCAGCCCAGCAAATAGCCCTGGGGTTTACGCCTTGCTCTGCAATCCTGGCAATTATCCACACACCCACCTGGGCCAACGGTTTAGGAAATGGTACCTGAGGCTACAGGAGAGGCTCTGCATGGTGTCAAAATCCTGACCAGATGTGGCCTCCAAAGGGAAGCAGCGTCTGACAGAGATGCTGCCCGTGCCCAGTGAATGTCAAAGCCAGGGACAGGAGCCAGAATCCCCCCAGGGACACAGCTGGGAGACCCACTCCTTCCCCAAAGGGAGATGGATCTGGATAGGCATTAGGGTGGCCAGTCATGCAATTTTTAGAGGACACATGAGAAATACAGGTTGCAGGGTGGCTGCACTGACTCCAATGCAACCCTGTAACCTGTATTTCTCATAAGTCTCCTCTAAAAATTGCATGCCTGGCCACCCTAATAGGAATTGACACCCTCCCAGGCAATGCTAAGATCCCCAGACTCCCCAACAAAAGGCAGGGGAAGGAGCCCCACTGCTCCCCAAGATAGTTCCAGCTGGGGCTCATCCCAAGGGCAGGGGTCCGGAGAGCGCTGTGGGGGGAGCCCCACTGCTCCCCCAGAAAGGTCCGGCTGGGGCTCATCCCAAGGGGAGGGCAGGGGCCGGGGGATCGCTGTGGGGCAGGGAGCCCCACTGCTCCCCCAGAAAGGTCCGGCTGGGGCTCATCCCAAGGGCAGGGGCCCGGGGAGCGCTGTGGGGGAGGGAGCTGGGGATCACGGGGGGGGGAACTGGGAATTCCCGTCGGTGAAGCATCCGGCAGGGGTGGGGGTGGCTGCCAGGGTGAGCTGGGCGGCTCATTTCCGTAGCAGGCAGCTGGGGCTCGGTTGAGGCGGGCAGGGGAAGCGGGGCTCGCTCGGTGGATGTTTAACTCGGGCCAATCGGCTGCTGAGCCAATCACAGGAGCGCGCCCGTCCGGCCGGCCCGGGGCCCCGACTCGTCCTTCCTCTCGCTTCTTTCCCTGCGCGGAGGGAGCAGCCTCGCCGGGCGGGTCCCGAGCCGAGCCGCGCCGCGCCATGCGCCCCCGAGCCCTCCTCTTCCTCCTGCTGCTGCTGGCGGGGCCCGTGCGCCCCAACGTAGGGCTGCCCAGCCTGGAGGCGGCCGTGCCCGGGCTGTGGGCGCAGCTGGCGTCGGGCGAGCTGGCTCTGCCGCGGGCTGCGCTCGAACCCCTGTTAAATATCGCGGCGGCCCGTGCGCACTGCCCGCCCGCGCCGTGCGGAAAGGTAAGCGCGGCCGGGTCAAACTCCAAAGCCGGGCGCAAAGGGAGCGGCGTCGGGGCTGGAGGGGGGTTCCCCAGCGGGGAGCGGCGTCGGTGTCCCCCCGTGAGGATCGCCTCCGGGGGGGCGTTGGGGGTCCCCCGTGGGGAGTGGTGTGTGGGGTCCCTCTGAGAATCGTCTCCACGGGGGGGGCGTTGGGGGTCCCCCAGTGGGGAGTGGTGTGGGGGGGTCCCTCAGTGAGAATCGCCTCCACGGGGGGGCGTTGGGGGTGCCCCGTGGGGAGTGGTGTGGGGGGGTCCCTCAGTGAGAATCGCCTCCACGGGGGGGCGTTGGGGGTCCCCCAGTGGGGAGTGGGGGGGGGGTCCCCCAGTGAGGCTCGCCTCCACGGGGGGGCGTTGGGAGTCTCCGAGTGGGGAGTGGTGTGGGGGGTCCCTCAGTGAGGATCGCCTCCACGGGGAGTGTGGGGGTCCCCCTGTGGGGTGTGTGGGAGGGGGATCCCCCACTGGGGATCGCCTCCATGGGAAGGACCGGGGGCTCCGCGGTCCCCCACCCCACCCCGCTGGGGATCGTCTCCAGAGCCGGGTGCTCTCCGACTGGAGCGGGCTTCCTCCCCGAGGGGAATCCTAGACGGGCTCCCCCTTCTCCCAGCCCGCCTCGTGCGCCCCGGCTCCCCCGGTCCTGGAGAGGCTCCGGGGAGACAAGAGCGCCGGGGCGGGGGGGGGGAGCTCTCCACTCGGCCAAGGGGCCAGGCTGCGGGAGGCGAGAGGGGTTTCACTGCGGGGCGGGGCATGTGCATGTTGCTCCCCGAGGAGACTCGGGCTCAGCTTCCCTGGAAGAGGAGGCTGGAGAGATCCCGCTCGGGGCAGGGGTGGGGTGGGAGTAGCCCCAGGCCCCTTCAGCCCCTGGCTCATCAGCCAGCCTCCTTTCCCGAGGTGGAGCCAGCGCTGCGGGGCTGGGGTCCCGGCCGAGCTCCCCGGGCGGGGCTTGCACCAGGGGGCGCTAGTGCAGAGGGGGCAGGAAGCCCCTGTGACCCGAGAGAGAGGAGAGACCCTCCCCCTCTGCCCTGGCCGGCGGTGACCGGGCAGTGTGATTCCGCGTGTTTCAGCAAGTGTCTCTGCTGCGGAACAGGCAAGATTGCTCAGTGACCGGAGTCTCTCTGTTATCCCAGTTTCAGCCAAATCTCCCAGTGCTTTGCTGAGAGTAAAGCGATCTCGTGATTCGCTTGCAAATCTCATGATCTGATGTTTCTTCCCAATCCTGGGCTCTGAAAATCATGAGAATCTTGGCTTCTGTCGGGGTCAAGTCTCTGCAGCGGAAAATGGGACTCTAGGGGAAACCAGGAGGCCCATTATTATTATTTCTTCAGTGTTCAAAGTGGACAACCCATTCCTTATCTCACTCCCCCTCACAGCACCCCGGCGGGGTAAAGCGTGATCCGTCCCATTTTATACCGACGCTGAGAGAGAGTGACTTGCCCAAGGCTGCCCAGTGAGCTGGTGGCTAGGGCGGAATTCGAACCCTGGTCTCTCAGGTCCAAGTCCACCACCTTGGTCACTAGGGGAACACTGGCAAATAAAAGAGAGGCCCAGGCAGAGTGTTTTCATTAATAATAATCATTAATCAGGATTTTTAAATTGAGCTCACAATTTCTGAGCCATTCTGCCCACGGGGCATAGCGGGAGAGGAATCCCCCTCCCCCCTGAGATGCACAGAAATTCTGCCTGCCTTGTGGGTGGGGAGGGGGTGCTGTAGCTCCCATAGATGCTCTGCTATGGCCCTGATTCTGGCCTCTCCGTCTCCACTGTTGCATCAGGGGGGTTTGGCCAAACCCAGTGCATTGACAGGGGTGTGAGCCTGTGTTGTGTACAATGCAGGTGTGCCCGACAGAGAGACAGAGAGAACCGGTAGTCAGACTCATTTGACTTTCCAAATCCACCCGCATATCAAGGGATCAGATATCATGAACCCAGCCTGGGATGGGGAAGGTGCAGCTTGGCCCTTCCAGATGCCGTGCAGCCTACGACTCTGCCCCCAGGTGCTGGGACGCGGGCCAAGGAATTCCATTGCCAGCAATGCAGCGCGGCAGCGACCTGCGGAACTCCTGGCTGCATGGGGCTTGCCGATAGTCTCGTTAATTCTAGGGTCCTGGCAGGAGTTGCTGAGCTCTGCTCCCCCAGGGTCAGACCCAGGCTGGAGGGCTGCTTGCCCTGTCGTTCCAGGGGAGGGAAACTGGAGTCCGTCTCCTGTGGAATTCGGGTTGGGTGGCAAGGCCCCTGGCCCTGAAGGTTGGGGCTGAGCCTGGAAGGGCTCGGATGATCCTGTGAGGTTCCCCGCCCACCTGCCATGGCACTCAGAGGAGCTAGTGGTGGGGACCGGTCCCAGCTGTCGGGAGCACCAGGATCGGGCCCCAGCTGGTCCATTCCCCTTGGTTTCTCATTGAAGGCTGGGAGTGTCCCGAGAGGCTGGATTTCCAGGGCCCTTGTCTGCTCCAGGAGCTTCCCAGAGCCTCTCCCTGCCCCGGGGAAATAGGTGTCTGTTCAGGCGAGGCAGCACGCCGGGGCGGGTGAGGGCAGACCCGGCTGGAGTTGTGCTGGGAGCGAACCCACCCCCACGCACCCCCCCAAGGGAAGGGCTGGGAACTGTTGTGCCTGCCCAGCTCCCCGCTTGGGGAGGGGGGTGATGGGCTGAGCTGGGGGGCTGGATGGATGATGGTGTCCGGGGAGGGGGTGCCGGGTGCTATAGGGCTCTGGGTGGAGATAATAAAATAAGGCCTTGGTGTTGAATCGAGAGGGGGGAGCAGCCCCATGGCCGGGGGAAGATTCCCTCATCCTGCCTGGAGGGAATTCCTGGCCTGGAGCAGACGAGAGGAGAGATTCCCGACCTTCCCAGGGGCCCGGCACCCCCGGGCAGCAGGCCAGGCTTTGCAGGGTGGGAAGGGGCTCCAAGGCAGGATCTGCTCCGCCAACAGCATCCCAGACCGATGCCGGGTTTGTAAACCCCCGAGGAAGGAGATTGGTCCAGGGCCCCACAATTCTCTCACAGAACCGAAATCTCTCTGGCCGCTGCAATTGAAAGCCCCGTCCCGCTCATTCTTTCTTCTGCGAGAAGGGAGAATAAATGTTTCCCCATCTTTTCTGGGGCTGCCTCCTAGCCATTTCAGAGCTGCTATTCTGTCTCCCCTCGGACCTCTTTTCTCTAGGCTAAACACCAGCCTTTCTTTCCTGGAGGCTTGTTCTCCAGCCCCTTTCTCCGTGGAATCCCCGACACAGTGGAGCTGGTATTTATTGGACGGGCAAATTAGCCCCACGCCCCCCTGGAGATCTCCATGCTCACAGCCATGGGGGGCCTTGAGAAGCCTTGCTTCCACTCCGGGAAGGCTATTCGTCTTTAGAGAGAGGGGGCAGCTGTGGAGACGGATGAATTCAGACGATCTCGCCACACTCTTGCCAGCAGCAGCGGGCCCAGTAGATGAGATAATGCAAGTAACTTCGACTCTCTCTACATTTTCAGGACATACCTGGTGACCGGCTAAGGTACATTGTGTGTCCTGCCCCCCCCCCCACTAAGCCCCAAGTCCGGGGGGGGGGATCCCAGTGGGTACTCTGTCGCCCCGCGGGGGGGGGGGCTTGCTGTGAGCGAGGTGTAAATGCTTTCCCTCTTGGGGGCGGGCGAGCTGCCTGGAGGTGGGGGCAGGGATCGGAAAGGGTGCCCGGGAGAGGGGAGAAGCACAGGGGATGGAGCCAGGCTCGGGAGGAGGAGAGTCTGTGGGAGGAGGCTCTGTTTGGCCTGGGGAAGGGGAGGCCACCCTGTGAACAGTCTGCAAACGGCGGCCAGGCCTGTTGTAAAGGGGCCCCAGCCCCATTGTTCCCCCTGGCTGGAGGGGGCCCTTTGATCTCGCAGGACGCAGGGGCGTGATTGGATGAGGATGTCTGACAATAGCCCATTTCCCCCAGAGCATCAGGCACCTGCTGGTCTGGAGACTCTCTCCATTGTTCTGCGCTGTTGGAGCCGAGGAGTCTGTCCCTTGTGTCTGCTTAGGGGATTATGGCATTTCCCCCTTCCCAAGTCTTCCCCCAGCAACCTCCTTCCTCCTCCCCCTGGCCAGACTAGCCTTTCCTGGAGTCTGCGACCGGCAACGTTGCTGTTCCACACTTCCACCTTGGAAATGACTTTATTGCACTGCACGGTTCTCCCCAACTTCCCGCTGAGCCTTTCCTTTGCAGACAGGGGCCGGGTGGGAGTTTCAGGAAGGAAGATTTAGGCTAAATATTAGGACTCCTAAGCCCAGCTGGGCAGGGGACAGGTTCCCTACAGTGGGTTGGACACACTCAACACTCTTCAGCCTGTGATCCACAACTGCTCCTAGATCTTTCTGCCATGCGCCTCTCAATCCAGTTATTTCCCGCGCCCCCCCATTTTGTATTCATGCCTTTTGCTTTTTCTGCCCTATATATATAACCTGACATTTGTTCATATCAAATGTAATTGTTTTCAGCCCAATTGTCCAGCTTGTTAAGATTGTTTTGAATCTTTATCCTATCCTCCAGAGTGTTTGCAGTCCTGCCCAATTTTGTGTCATCTCCAAATTTCACAAGTGTGTCCTCTATCTTCATCCAAGCCATTAATAAAAATGTTGAACAGCATTGGATACAGGGCAGAGTCACTCCTGTGAAACCCCCCTTGAGGCAGCCTTCCAATCTGACATTGACTCACTAATTAATTAATTGCCCTTTGCTTGCAGTCCTCTAATCTGTTGATATCCACCTTATGGGCATCTCCAGCTTCCTTATGGGAATACATGTGGAACCATGTCAAATGGTTAACTGAAATCCAAGTCAATATATTGACTGTGGTCCCCTTATCTACCAAATCGCTTATCTTATCAAAGAAGGAGATTAAGCCGGTTGGGTCGGATTTTTTCTTAATCACCCCTTTGTCCTCCGGCTGCTCACAAGTGGAATGCTTTAGAATTTGACCTCTGCACCCAGGAAGCTACTCTGGGCAGTAATTTTCTAGGTTCCCCCCCCCCCTTTTTTAAAATACAGACACTGCTCAGGCTTTGGGGGAGCATCGAGAGCCAGGCCTTTGCAAATGTGACTGTTAGTGGCACCGAGATTTCATCGGAAACCTCAGTTGGTTCAAACCTGCCTTGTTGAAGTTCCGCGTCCTTGTTTGGGTGAAACTCCGCCCTTGGCAGCAGGGATTCTGTTGTTTTGTGCTCCCCTGCCACGCCCTGCGGGACGTTTCACCAGGTCCTGCTGACCTGGATTCTGTCGGATTAGTCCCGTCTCTCTTTCCTCGCGCTGATCTCGCTCTGTGCTTGCGACTTCGCCTGCCTGGCTGGTCGTTGCCTGTTTCGATAGGCCTGGAGCAGCTCTCTCTCCCCGCTCTCGCTGAGGAGCCAGGCCTGCACTTGTGCCCCCGTCTGCCTCTCGTGTGTTTGTGTTGGGGGGTGATTTTGTTCTGATTAAAAACCCAACCTTTTGTTGCCTTTTCCATCTCCTGCTAGTTGTTGCCCATTGTGTGCCGTTGCCTTGCTGATTTTGTCCTTGCATGTTCGTTATCTACAGCCCTAGTCCCTGCCATGTTCTGCAAGGACCCCTTTGACTCGGACAGGGAGCGAAACCCTTCTGCAGCCAGATTGGTCTCTCCCCTTTCCTTTGCCTGCGAGGGCTTCCTGGCTGGGCAGCCCCCTCTAGCCCCCCTGGACTCCTTTGTCACGCAGTTCCTCTCTCCCTGAGCCATGAAATCCAAGTGGATTAAGTTCTGCCTCTTTTGAAGCCCAGCGTCCTTGTTTTGCCCTTTTGGTGGCGTTCCTCCCTGACCACCATGACTTCTCTTCGATCATCATTGCCGGCCACCCTCGCCCCTGTAGCCAGCGTCTGCCTGTCTGTCCGTCTGTCAGCAAAATAGATGCCCCTCTGGTTAATTTCTCTACTTTCTGAAGCAGAACAGCAGCTCCTCCACATGCTAGGAACTCACTAGACGACATTTGCTTTGCTGTATCGCCCTTCCAGCCAGCGTCGGGGGAGTTAAAGTCCCCCCATCATCACTACCTCGGGGACTCCCAATATTCTTGCTGCCGGCTCCAAGAGCCCCTTGTTGACCTTCTTCTCTTCTGGACTGGGTGGGCTAGCATAGACCCCCGCCCAGCACTGCCTTGGTTCCCTCCTCTAATCTTACCCTGCCAAGGATGGTCTCTCGAGGCCCCTTCTAGCCCCAAATGCCTGCATCTGCATGTTGGCAGGGGGGGCACTGCCATGGCAAGGTAGAGCCGGCTGCAGTTCTCCAGAAAGACTTGCTCCTGGCTCACCGGGAGGTAACCAATCCATTGCTGCTGGCACAGGGTCTGGACGAGTTTCCCCGGACAGGTACCCGGTGGAGACGGGTTGTAGCAGGGAAGGCGTTGGCCTCTCTCTGTTTGGCCCCAGCAGGTGCGTCTGGCTGGGCCGGTGGGGTTCGCTGTTGGCACTGGGGTTGGGGGGCAGAAGGGGACGTTCTCCTGGGGTGTGAGGGAGGCAGGATGTGTGCGGCGCGGCGCGCGTTTTGAATGGGAGTTAGTCCAGGCTAGCTGCCCTCACCCCAGCGATTGCTTTCCCGGTGGAGTAACTAATGCCCCTGGGCAATGGGCAGGCTCCTGCCAACGCGGCTGCGTGCAAACCATCAGGCATTTCTGCCGGCCCTGAGCCCCAGCCAATGCAGCGTTGAGCCCTGGGGGTGGAGCAGGATGAGTGCATGCCTGGGGAAGGGGCCCTTGCCTTTACGGTTGGGCTGGGCCCCGAGAGTTTCCTTGACTCCTGCCCGGGGCCGCGCTCCCCCCTGGCCGGCCTTGCACTGAGGCGTACGCAGAGCTGGCTGGGTGCCGTCGCAGGCTCCGGGCCCTGCGGGTTGCGTGCCCTGTTCTGCCAGCCCTCGGCAGGAGCAAACAAGCTGCAGGCTCTGGGCTCTGTCTGGGGCAGGGATGGGCAATGATTTCAGGTCAGTCCCCAGTGGCACCCGTTCTGGCTGGCGCTGCCCCACTGGCTGGCTTGGGGGGCGGGGTCTGTGTGCCCGCTGGCGGGGGCGTAGCCACGGGCCCTGGTGCAGAAGGTGGGAGAGGGAGCAGCTGCAACCCCCTCTGCCCCAGCCCAGGGACAGGGAACCGTTCCCCTCCCAGGCTCACTTTGAAAAGGAGTCCAAGCTCTGGGGGCTACAGAGACATTGGGGGCAGGGGGGCGCTCAGGAAGAGGAGGGTCTGGATCCTGGATCTGGCCCCTCTCCTTGTGGGCCTGCCCTCCCCTGAGCTCGGCCTGTCAGGGCTTGGGGGGAGGAACTGGATCACCAGTCACTGGGGAGCCTGTTTCTTGTGGTGATGGACCCACCCAGCCTTGCTGAAGGGGGCGGGGGGGGGGGGACGCTCAGGAGAAACCCTCACCCCAGCAAGGTTACAGGAGGGGAAACTGAGGCAGGAGGAGGCAAGCACCTCCTCTCTTCCTTCCTTCCTCCAGCGAGGCAGAGCAACCCCGTACTCGGGTGACCAACTCCAGCCATTGCATCTTCCCTTGGAGTGAAGAGCCTGTTGTGTGTCTGGATCCGGCCTCCTCCCAGCTCCTTGCTGCTCCCACCCTCAAGCTTGTTACCCAGTCCCTGCATTGGCTCTGGGGCCCATCTGGCTCCTCCCCTAAGTGCAGGCCCCAGAACTGGGGCAGTATCCCAACCCTGTGTATGGGGGAAGAGTCCTAGGCTGCAGCCTTGAAATGTCCCTCCGGTGGCCACGTGGCACTGAGCAAGCGCTCTCACAAGCTCGTGGCTCACAGCAGGCCGATGGATCCCCAAAGCGATTGCCTGGAACCCGCCCCTGTCCTGTCGGGTGTTGGCGGACCGCCACGCGCCCCCATCCCCATGTCAGCCCTGTCAGCCGCGGGCTGGGGGAATTCCTAGCGCTGCGAATCTGTCCCTCAGGCTCAAGCTGGAGCATTTAGCCAAGCCCAGCCCCCTTCCCTTCCTGGGTGTGTGTGTGTCTCAGGTTCCAATTCCCAGCCTGGCGAGAGCCTGCCCACGGTTTGTGCATCTCACTGTGGTGAAGTGTCTCCGAGCGTGAACCTCCCCCCTGACCACGCTCTGCTCTCTCCCCCTCCCTCCCACAGTGCCTCTCTGCTCTGGATATCCTGGCACTCGTGGGGAAGCCTGCAGCGGGAGATGCCAACCTGACGGCCTCGGAGCTCCCCCCTTTCTTTGCCGGCGTGCTCTTCTACCTCACCGACCCCACGGCGGCCTGCGCAGCGGTGAAGAATGGGCACTGGGTGGCCAAGGCCGGCGCCTTCCTGGCCAGCTTCTCCGAGGGGAATCCTGCGGCGGGGCCGTCGGAGGAGAGAGTGGCCGCGCTGCTGGGGGCCCTACGGAAAAACTACCGGGATGCCGAGTTGGGGCAGGTGAGTCCCCTGCTCTGGGTGGCGGGCGTGGCTCAACTCCGGCACTGGCTCTGGGGCAGCCCCCACCCCCTCGGCGCCAGGAAACCTTGACTAAACACACACCGGCGGAAGCCAAGGAATGCGCTCCCTGCGCCAAGCCCAGCCCAGGAGGGTTGAGCGCCCTAGGAGCCGGTGGTGCCCGGCAGGGACGCCCCCTCGTACTGGCCCGTTTGGCTGAACCAAGCTGGATCCAGTTGTTCCAGCGGCACCATGTGCAGCTCCCCTCCGTACCCCGCTGGCACCCTCCCCTGGGCACGGTACCCCAGTCAGCAGGGCTCTCTGCTCAGGGTCCCCGCCCGCCTGCCCCAGTGCCTGCTGGGTACTGGGCCGAGGCCGCAGCCAAGGCCCTGGCAGGACGGGCTGCAGCGGGAGCAGCTTGGGTAGGCTGCAGCCTGGGGGCCGCGGCCGAGGAACCGTGCAGCCGGAGCCTGGCCTGCCCCAACCGGAGCAGCACCCGGCTAAGGTGGCCGCCTAGGCACTTTTTTAAGGGACACTTATGGAAAATACATGTTTCAGGGCCTGCATTAGCCTACCCCTAGCACCCACTCTAGCCCCTGCCATCCGTGCAGACCCTGGGCACCAGGGCTTACCCCTGGGTGCTGATGCCAGGGTCCACCGCAGCCCCCGAAGCTGCTGCTGCTCCAGTACGATTGGTTGGTTACGTCAAGATTGGCCGCTGTCGGAGACAGGAGACTGGGCTGGCTCCGACCCAGTGCGGACTGTCCTGAATGAATCGGCCCCTTGCCCTCGTAGCTCAGGCAGGGGCGCTTGGAGAAGGATTCCAGGGGAGCTGGCAGCGGCTCTCACTCCGGTGCTGCTTGGAGTTTCCTCAGCTCGGGCTGCCTGGGTTCCTGGGAAGGTCCAGCCAGGTGTTTTTGGGGTCCTCCCGCAAGTACTGCCCTGGGGCTCCTGGTCTCCCCGTTTCCCCCCACCCCCCTAGCGCAGGCCTGGCAGGGAAGCAGGATTCCAGACCACTTGCTGCTCGGGGAAGGGGAGCTGAAATGGACTGTCCAGGCCAGCGACACCCCTTGGGCTCCCCTGCTTCCCCCCCCCCCCATCAAAGCGATGGATCGAACCAGATGAGCCCCTTCCCACTCGGGGATTCGATGGGTCTCTCTAACATTTGCATAAATTGACCTGTCTCAGCCTAGGCAGCTGAGGCAGCTCTGAGACCAAGCCAGGTAGCCCTGCCCCTTATATACCTAGGAGTAGCCAATAGGAGGAGAGCAGTACGCAGCCAATCGGGAGCTACGCTTGAGGTACTGGGGCCAATAGGAGAGGATCTGTGCCCCACGGTCTTCAGCAGAGCCCTGCAGGGGGGCAGAGGGACCCATCCAGGAGGGCTGGAGACCCTGGTTTAGAATATTCAATCCCCGTCCTGGTCCTGCCTCTCTCCACACCTCAAGATTTTATTTCTCTGACCCTGTTCAGCTTCTATCGTTAACCTTCCCAACACCCGCCCCCCCAGCCCCACACCCTGTGTCCGAGCCTCCCCCCCCCCCCCCGCTGCCGGCCCCTCTCACCCGCTCTCCCCTCCCCACAGGCCTGCATGGACGCACGCCGCATCCTGCACGACAGCGCCGACGTCTCTCCTCGCGTGACGCCGGACCCGGGGAGGCGGGTGCTGGTGACGGTCGCGTACCGGGCGCTACGGGGCGACTGTTTCCGCGCCCTGCCACCGGAGAGCTACTTCGTGGAGTACATCCTGCATCGCTATGGCAACGAGACCCATAACCTCACGCTGGCCGGTGAGTCTGATGGCCGGCGAGGCAGGGGGAGGGGCGCGCTCCGGCACCCACCTGCACCTCCCAGAAGCCCTTGCACCTCGGTGGCCAGAGCCATAGCTAACTCGGGGGGGGGGGGGCTGGTACCAGGGGGCAGGGGCACAGGGGGCAGCTCGGTGCTGGGCAGAGGAGAGGGACTAGTGTCCACCGCTGCAGAGAAGGGCTTGGGGGTGGCAGGGTCCTGGGACGTCGGACTCCTGGGCTCTGGGAGTGTGTGCATAAAACCCGCTGCCTAAAGGTGGGATTAGGGCTCCCTCTACTGGCGGCTCCGGGACAGGCCAAGATTTTGTTGTGACAGAGTTTTATCAATGGATCCTGCCGCTGCCACCGATGGTAGGGCGGCCAGACCTCCGCTTTAAAAGAGGACGCTTATGAAAAATACATGGGGCAGGGCGGCACTGGAGCCAATGCAGCCCTGCAACATGTGTTTTTCATAAGCGTCGTCTCTTAAAGGGGAGGTCTGGCCGCCCTAGCCCAGGTGGAGGCGTGCTTGTGTCTCTCACGTGTGTCACGCATGTGACCTGCTTGCGGCAGCACCGGGAGTGTCCAGACAGGGCCACAGGCCCAGAGCTCTTGAGCAGCAGAACCATCCCTGAGCCTAAAGATGGGGGTGGGGGGCGTCTGGCCTTGAGAGGGCGACCAGCCAGACACGTATTTAAGGAACATGTGTGAAAAATACATGTTGCAGGGCCTGCTCTAGCCCCCATNCACAGACACAGACACAGACACAGACACAGACACAGACACAGACACAGACACAGACACAGACACAGACACAGACACAGACACAGACACAGACACAGACACAGACACAGACACAGACACAGACACAGACACAGACACAGACACAGACACAGACACAGACACAGACACAGACACAGACACAGACACAGACACAGACACAGACACAGACACAGACACAGACACAGACACAGACACAGACACAGACACAGACACAGACACAGACACAGACACAGACACAGACACAGACACAGACACAGACACAGACACAGACACAGACACAGACACAGACACAGACACAGACACAGACACAGACACAGACACAGACACAGACACAGACACAGACACAGACACAGACACAGACACAGACACAGACACAGACACAGACACAGACACAGACACAGACACAGACACAGACACAGACACAGACACAGACACAGACACAGACACAGACACAGACACAGACACAGACACAGACACAGACACAGACACAGACACAGACACAGACACAGACACAGACACAGACACAGACACAGACACAGACACAGACACAGACACAGACACAGACACAGACACAGACACAGACACAGACACAGACACAGACACAGACACAGACACAGACACAGACACAGACACAGACACAGACACAGACACAGACACAGACACAGACACAGACACAGACACAGACACAGACACAGACACAGACACAGACACAGACACAGACACAGACACAGACACAGACACAGACACAGACACAGACACAGACACAGACACAGACACAGACACAGACACAGACACAGACACAGACACAGACACAGACACAGACACAGACACAGACACAGACACAGACACAGACACAGACACAGACACAGACACAGACACAGACACAGACACAGACACAGACACAGACACAGACACAGACACAGACACAGACACAGACACAGACACAGACACAGACACAGACACAGACACAGACACAGACACAGACACAGACACAGACACAGACACAGACACAGACACAGACACAGACACAGACACAGACACAGACACAGACACAGACACAGACACAGACACAGACACAGACACAGACACAGACACAGACACAGACACAGACACAGACACAGACACAGACACAGACACAGACACAGACACAGACACAGACACAGACACAGACACAGACACAGACACAGACACAGACACAGACACAGACACAGACACAGACACAGACACAGACACAGACACAGACACAGACACAGACACAGACACAGACACAGACACAGACACAGACACAGACACAGACACAGACACAGACACAGACACAGACACAGACACAGACACAGACACAGACACAGACACAGACACAGACACAGACACAGACACAGACACAGACACAGACACAGACACAGACACAGACACAGACACAGACACAGACACAGACACAGACACAGACACAGACACAGACACAGACACAGACACAGACACAGACACAGACACAGACACAGACACAGACACAGACACAGACACAGACACAGACACAGACACAGACACAGACACAGACACAGACACAGACACAGACACAGACACAGACACAGACACAGACACAGACACAGACACAGACACAGACACAGACACAGACACAGACACAGACACAGACACAGACACAGACACAGACACAGACACAGACACAGACACAGACACAGACACAGACACAGACACAGACACAGACACAGACACAGACACAGACACAGACACAGACACAGACACAGACACAGACACAGACACAGACACAGACACAGACACAGACACAGACACAGACACAGACACAGACACAGACACAGACACAGACACAGACACAGACACAGACACAGACACAGACACAGACACAGACACAGACACAGACACAGACACAGACACAGACACAGACACAGACACAGACACAGACACAGACACAGACACAGACACAGACACAGACACAGACACAGACACAGACACAGACACAGACACAGACACAGACACAGACACAGACACAGACACAGACACAGACACAGACACAGACACAGACACAGACACAGACACAGACACAGACACAGACACAGACACAGACACAGACACAGACACAGACACAGACACAGACACAGACACAGACACAGACACAGACACAGACACAGACACAGACACAGACACAGACACAGACACAGACACAGACACAGACACAGACACAGACACAGACACAGACACAGACACAGACACAGACACAGACACAGACACAGACACAGACACAGACACAGACACAGACACAGACACAGACACAGACACAGACACAGACACAGACACAGACACAGACACAGACACAGACACAGACCCCGTGCCACTGGATTGGGGGATAATGAGCAGAGTGGAGGAGTTCAGTTGCCGCCTCCCAGGTCATCGGGGGGTGGGGCTTGGGACAGCTGGCGGCAAGGCCACCCCTACAAGAGCAGGGGGCGGCCAATAGCCGTGCCGGTGGCACGTGCCGGGGGGGGCACGGCCAAAGGGGCGTGCCCTTTTGCTGTGCCCTTCGGCTGGGACCGGTAGCCGGGGCCACGTAAGCTGTTCAATATTGATGTTTGGTGGCAAGGAGAAGAGAGCGGGTTAGGGGATGAGACGGGTAACGTGGGTTTGTAGAGATGTGTTCCTGCCGGTATCGGGCGGTAAGGACCTCTCTCTTCCCCCGCGAGAGAGGGGGGAGGTGGGGGTGTCCCCTGGTGGCAGCCGGGGACAGTGTGCGTTTGTTTGCGGGTGACCCCTGGCTAGAGCAGGCGGGGCGAGAGGGAGGAGTTATTGTTGTGATTGAAGGGACGGACAGTAAAGATGAGGGGTGGTTGTTACTGGGCCCCACGGCATGTGGGGTTAAACCCCGCTGTACTGAGTGATTGTATTGCGCTGTGCTGGGACATTGTATTAGGGTGGGGTGTTTTCTTTTGTTTACTGGGTCCCCTGCGTGGGATTGAAACCCAGCTGTAGATGCTCATTGTGTTTTGTTTTTCATTAATTTTTTGTGAGCCGCCTCGAGTTGCCTGTGGGGGGAGAGCGCGGGGTCCAAATAAAAAATGAAATATTATGACCCAGATCCCCCGCCCCCCCGCTCCTGAGCGCCCCGTTTCCTGGTGCAGGGGAAGGCGGTACCAGGCCAGGCGCGGTTCTGTGATGCTCCCGGGACACTCATCCTGGTGCGTGGCTTGTATTTCCCAGATCTGTCTTGACCCTAGTGAGCTCCTGGAGATTCATGGGATCAGCACCACCGAGAGCATCTCGGGCCCATCCTTTACCCGCCTCAGCCCAGCCCTGATCCAGCAGCAGCTCAGCGGGGCCTGCTCCACCCCGCGCCAGAGCTCGACCGACGGGCGCCTCAGCGTGACTGAGAGTGAGTGCTCCCCGTCTCCTGGGGTGGGAGTGGGGGAGAATTGATTTGAAACGGGGGCAGGGGTGCGGGGGGTGAGGCCAGATGCTGGGGTAGATGGGCCCCTGGTCTGATCGGGAAATCCAGGCCAGGGGGCTGTCTGTCTTACCCTGTCCCCCTCCCCCCCTGCAGGGTACGTGTACGGTTCGCTGGCCACGCTGGTGATCTGCCTGTGCGCTCTGTTTGGCATCGCGGTGCTCCTGTGCACCGCCTGCATCAGCGCCTACCAGTACGTCATCCAAACCTTTGTCAGCCTGGCCGTGGGCTCCCTCACTGGGGATGCCGTCCTGCACCTCATCCCCCAGGTGAGTGGGGGAACGCCCCGGGGAGCGGGGTGTCTCCCTGGAGGCGGGAGATTGGGGTGAGGAGGGGAGCACAAGTGGGGTACGGTAGGGGACCGCATGGGGGGGGAACCTGATACCCCCCAGCAAACACAAGCCCTGGATATCCCCCTACCCCCCCCCAAGCAGGGCGTTGTACCCCGCTCCGCTGCCAATTCCCCACTTACAGGCCTGGCCGGGCTGCGATTGCACCATCTTGGGGCCCCAGGCTGCCAGTGGAGCCTCCCCCCTGAGCTCAGGGGGTGAGCGCACGTGCTGCATCCAGCACAGAACTGGGGGCTGTTTGGCCTCCAGCTTCCGAACCTTCCTTGGGGGCTCGGGCCCCTTTGGGATTTGGGCTACGGAAACGAGTCCGGGGAGGGGGGCGGGGGCGTTTCCTTTGCGAATCCCAAACGGCGTTTTCCCTGCAGCTCTAGCAAGTGCACGCGTGGGGGGGCGGGGGGTGCACAGATACCGGGGCACGCTCATGTGCGATGGAAGGGGCTTGTGCGGGGAGGGTTGCTGCCGCCTCGGCACACTTATAAAAAAATACATGGTGCAGGGCCTGTGTTGGCACCTTAGGCATCAATGTAGGCCCTGCAACATGTATTTTTCATAAGCGTGCCTTAAACATGTACCTAGGTGGCCACCTGGGGGGGGGGGGGCTGCACCAGCAAAACCCCAGCAAAGCGGAGACGAGTGTGCAAGTCCAGACTTCTCGGGCGGGGCTATTTTGCGCTTGGGGGGCGGGTGCAGGGGGAGAGGCCGTGCAGTCACAGACCCCCGGAAGGGACCGCGCCGCTGTCTGCGCCCCGCCCTGCTGAAATGCCGCGCTCTCGTTGCAGTTCCTGGGCCTGCACTCCCACGCGGGCGGCGCCCATGGCCACGGCCACGGGACCGAGGGCCACGCTGCCATCTGGAAGCTGCTGGCCGTGCTGGGGGGCCTCTACCTCTTCTTCCTCCTGGAGAAATTCTTCAGTCTCCTGGGCCACTCGCACTCGGACCACAAGGTACTGTGCTAAGGGGGCGCTGTGCCGCAGGGAGCAGGGTGGGGGGCTCAGTAGGGGGCGCTGTGCGGCAGGGAGCAGGGTGGGGGCTCGGTAGGGGACGCTGTGCCGCAGGGAGCAGGGTGGGGGCTCGGTAGGGGGCGCTGTGCCGCAGGGCGGTTGGGGGGGCTCGGTAGGGGGCGCTGTG
>QEPC01007020.1:58634-69697 GCA_003113815.1 Sphenodon punctatus
GGATTTCATTGTATTGTCCACAATCACCCCCAGATCCTTTTCCTGAGTGGTAACTCCTAGCTTAGTACCCAGCATTGTGTACGCAGAGTTTGGATTATTTTTCCCTACGTGCATCACTTTGCACTTATCCACATTAAATCTCATTTGCCATGTAGATGCCCAGGCACCCAGTCTTGTAAGATCCTGTTGCAGTTCCTCACAGTCTACTCGTGTTTTAATGACCTTGAATAACTTGGTGTCATCTGCAGATTTGATCTCCTCACTCTTAACACCCTTTCCCAGATCATTAATGAATACATTAAACAGCACCGGTCCCAATACAGATCCCTGAGGCACACCCCTTTTTACATCTCTCCATTGTGAAAACTGACCATTTAGTCCAACCCTTTGCTTTCTATCTTTCAACCAGTTACCGATCCATAGTAAGACACTACCTCCTGTCCCATGACTCTTTAATTTTCTCAAGAGTCTCTCCTGAGGGACCTTATCAATCAAATGCTTTCTGGAAATCCAGGTACAATATATCTACTGGGTCTCCCTTGTCTCCCTTCTTATTTACACCCTCAGAGAATTCCAACAGGTTAGTGAGACATGACTTCCCTTTACTAAATTCGTGTTGACTCTTCCCCATTAAGCCATGTTTGTCAACATGCCCTGTAATTCTGTCCTTAATGATGGTTTCCACCATTTTGCCCCGCGCGGACGTCAAGCTCACTGGTCTGTAGTTTCCAGGATCGCCTCTGGATCCCTTTTTAAATATCAGGGTTACATTTGCCACCCTCCAGACCTCGGGTACAGTGGCAGATTTTAGTGACAGGTTACAAATGACTAACAGTAGGTTTGCAATTTCATCTTTGAGTTCCTTCAGAACTCGGGGGTGAATGTCATCTGGCCCCGGTGACTTGTTAGATACTATTTAATTTGTCAATTTGCCCTAGAACATCCTCCAACGTCACGTATGTATCCTGGTCTCTTCCTCTGTCTCCCGCGCCATCTCTCCCCCCCTCATTGTCTCTCTTAGATTGTAACCTCGCTGGGGCAGGGACCATGTCTCTTTCTTACAATTGTAAAGTGCCAGGTACATTGGTGGTGCTATATAAATGCTTAATAATAAAAATACATGTGGCACGCCCTGCATTGGTGCCTAAGGTGCCAAGGCAGGCCCTGCAACATGCATTTTTCATAAGTGTTCCTTAAAAATGTGCATAAGTGGCCACCCTAATTTCAGCCCCCCAGACCTCCCACCTCGTTAAATCCGCAGACCTCCCCCACCAAAACATAGGTCCTTAAGGCCCCACCCCCCACGCACAATTCATCTCCCAGAGGCCCCTTCTCCCTCAGGCTCGGGGTCACCGCTCCCCGACAGACGGCAGCTTCAGCAGCAGTTTTAGTTTGGGGTCGAGTGAGGAGAGCCAGGATTTAAGGTCGGATCCTGCAGGCGGCTCCCATGGCAGCGTCTCTGCAATTGCAGCCCTGTCACCGCTACGACTGGCTGATTCTGCCAAAATCACTGCCCATGGCAGCGATGCAGTCAACACAGGTCCCTGCTGCTGGGGCAGGGAACGGGCAGGCAGGGACACTGCCCCCCGCTGGCATCCCTTCCCTGTAGGCCCCATAGGGTGGATCTGGTGGGTCTACGTTTCCCCTCTGCCCAGTAAGATTCTTGCCTTTTCCCCCCTAGTTTAACTTGGGTGGGTGAAGGGCAAAGACTTACACACACACACCCAGTTGGCATGACCAAGCCCCTGGCATAAGCTTTCACAGGGCAGAGCTGGGGTGTAAAGGGGGTGGAGCAAGAGTCCTCCCCCTCCCCCTGCTTTGGAGCATTGCGATGTCACAACCCCTTACAGGGGCGGGCCCATGTCAGGAGAGGGGTGGGGCATAGACCCCAGAACTCCAGGAGGGGATTGAGGGCAGGGCAGGACCCCTGGGTTCTGTTCCTCTTAGTGCGGTTCAGGGGGGAGGTGGCGGCTCCATGCCTGGCCTGGCCCCATAAGAGGTGGAGGTAGGGAGGCCAGATAGGCAAATTTTAGAGGACACTTATGAGAAATACAGGTTCCAGGGCTTGCCTTGGTGCCTGGAAAACCTGTGGAACTCCTTGCTGGAGCTGTTGGGGAGGCATTTTCTAACGCTCCAGTGGCTGGGATTTCCCCAGAACACTAATGAAAAATGCAGGTTGCAGAGTTTCCGTCAGTGCCTAAGGCAGACCCTGCAACCTGTATTTTCCGTAAGTATTCTGGGGAAATCGGCCTCTCTGGCAGCCCTAAGTGCAAGAAATCCAGCCCCTCCAGTGGGTTCAGTCCCCGCCCCCCGCATCCTCCACTCCCCCCCCGGTTGCACTCTGGAGCTGCCCCTGCCCTCCTGCCCCAACAAGTTGGGCTTTTAAAAGGTTGCATGTATTTGCATAAATTTGCATGAATCAAATGCATGCAGATTTATGCAAATCAAGAGTGTCATGCTTCCTCCCCCTGGAATCCCCAATCGAAAGGAAGGAATTGAGGGGGGTAACATCCTGCTGGGAGCCAGCACCAGGGCTTGGCGGAGGACCCCGAAAGCCTGACTCCCTCCGGCCAATCGGAAGCATAATTCAGGTGTCCTGCCCCACCCTCAATCCCCTCCTGGCCAATCAGACGTAGAGCTCTGCAGTCCTGCCCCGCCTCCCACTCACTCCTGACCAATCAGACACATAGCTTTGGAATCCTGCCCCGTCCCCTATTCACCTCTGACCAATAGGACACAGAGCATGGGAGTCCTGCCCCGCCCACTTCCCCATCAAACCAATCCGAAAGAGAGTTCAGGAGTTCTTCTTCGAGTGGCTCCTCCCATTCTCACCAATGGGTTTGCGCTTGCGCGTCCGTCTCCTACTGGGAGTTACCAAGCTCACTAGTTTAAAAAACACGTTACGTTCACGTGCCCCCACCCACCCTATATAAGATACCTTCCTGCCTAAACCCAACAGTTCCTTCCAACCGCTTCGCGGCTTTACCAGCTTTTGCCTCGCTCGCTCGCCTTCATTCTGTCTCCTGCCAAACGAGGCTTTAAGAAATGCTTCGCTTGTGGTCGCAAAATGGCAACGGAAGACCCTCACGGTCAGTGTCTCGTCTGCCTCGGCACACACCGCGATCCACAAGACTGCGCCGAATGCCTTCTCCTCAAGCCCAAAACTCCCGGGGAAAGAGCTCTCCGCCTCCCGGCCCTCCTTAAAGAACTCGCAGAAAAACAAAGGGAGAAACGTAAGTCGGACAGAAGGCTTAAATCCCCCTCCCCGTTGTCAGCTCTCTCCCAGAAACTTTGCAAGAAGTCTCTGTCCTTTGTATCTTCCTCCCTTATATCTCCTGGAGGAAACTCCTAGTGCGTTCTCCAGGCTTCTAGAATTCCCTTTGTTCTCTTATCAGATTTCTCTGCCTTGCTGCACGTAGTCGATGACTACCTTCATTAGCATTGTTGATGTCTCTGGCCATTCATCTGGCCCCAATACACGTTGGTATCTATTTGTATTTGCTGTAGGCTGGTGACATGTAAAAGCTCTATCTCAAGTTGTACAATTCTCAGAGTCCTAATTTGAGTTTTACAGTTCTCCATGTCAACATTACAAGCATGTGGAACCTTTGACATTACATAGTGTACATGTATAGTAACATTACATCCATGTGAAACCCTTGGCACCACACATTTACCAAACATGTAGTCCCGTGTTACACGTGTGTGACCCCGTGTTTCTCCGTGACACCCGTCTCCTACAGTCCCTAGTATTGGGGCAGAGGAAACGGTTTCCGCAGCCCCCAGCACTTCGGAGGCATCGGCCACGCCCTCGGCGGGGCCAGCTCCCTCCCGCCAACGAAGTTCCCGTTCTCCATCCCCTAAGAGGGGAAGATTTCAACAGGGGTCAGAGCCTGCCATTTTGGCGGACCGCTCGCTATCCCCATTACTCTCCTCGGATGAGGAAACGTTTTAGGAGCGACTTCAGTGTCCCCGCTCTCACCTGTATTCCCCCCTCCCACCCCATTATTACTTCACCTCTCTACAATGCGGAGGGGGAAGCAGGCCCCAGGTTTGCTGGGTCTCCGTATCAGCCCCCGAATATACAACGGGTGGCTACTGCGCAGCCCCACCATGCTGCGAAACCAGCCGCGAGGCAGCATTCGCCGCTGCGGGACTCTGCTGTCCCCTGGCAATATTGAAAACAGCAGGAGGAGCCTAGGAGACAAGACACAAAATGGATAGTGTCGCGCCTGCAGCACCTCGTTCAGGCGACAGAGTCGAAGCCCTCCCATACCGACCGGACGTCTTTGTTAGGAGAAGCGGAGATTTCTCCACCTCCTGCCTCCCCTCCTCGACGTCGTGCCTCATGGCGCAAACATGAGACGTCGACGGCGACAGCAGCATCGACGGCGAAGCAACCGCGTCGGAGAAGAGAGCGCTCGACGGCGACACTCTGCCCTCGACGTCCAGAGACGTTACATTGACGCCGTCTGCAAGGCCCACGACGTCGGGAGTTGACCCCGAGGCTTTTGCTCTCGAAGCTGCTGCCAAGTTTCAGCAGCGTTTACAGAAACGTAAGCGTCGGGCGGCCGGGAGGAAACAACTCAAGGCCCAGCTCCGGCGTTCACTCGCCCAGCACACGATCTCTCCAGACCCGGTGGACGTTTCTCCCCAGCAGATGGAACCGCTCCAGGCGCCTGACCCAGACTCCGACATCGGAGCCCTTCGAGGCGCCTGACTCCGAAAGCCTCTCACCAGCTCCATCGGACGACGTGCAGGGTCCTAGGACGTCGATATCCTCGCACGACCACAAGGACTTTCAGAACTTGCTCAGAAAATTCACGGAGGTCTCAATATCAGCACGGTCCGGATCTCTGAACAAGAGTCTGATCCTGCATAGTCCACAGTAGAAAAACCAGCATGATCTAAGTTGACACTCCCATTATTTAAGAAGCATGAAACTGAAGCTGAGAAACTTTGGGTTAATCCAGCTTCGATTCAACCAGTTTCTTCTACCAGCAGGTGCTTTTTATTGGTTTCCCCTGGAACAGGGTTCCATTTTTTCCAAGCACCCGCTCCCAAATTCATTGGTGGTTTCCACTTCTGCAGAGAAAGTGCAAAGGAATACTCAGGAAACATCCCCAGCGCGTAAGGAAAGCCGCCGAATTGACATTTTGGGCCGTAAGGCGTTTGCTTCGAGCACGATGCTGACGCGGACAGCAAACTACGCAGCTGGAACGGTCTCTTTCCAGCACCAGCTCTGGGAGGAGGGGCAGAAGATTATTCCGCAACTACCCAAAGATAAAGAGAGAGCCCTCCAGTCCCTATCGGCCAAGGGTACAACGACAGCTAGTTTCAGCTGCAAACGGCTCGCCATTCCTCGGAGACGGCAGCTAGGGCAGTAGCCAACGCGGCGGTCATCAGACGTGTTGCCTGGTTGTGTCAGAGGACGCCCCGCCCAGGGAGCCATAAACAAGCGGGCCGGCGCACGCCCGCAATAAGCGGGCGGATATCTGAGCCGGCAGAGGGTTGATCGGGCCGGCCACAAGGGGGCGGAGCAACGCCACGTCCTAAAGCAAAGCCCCGCCCTGACGCAGGGCACGCTAATGGAATCACCGGGATTGGAGGCGGGCGGGGGGCCCCGCCCGGCACGCTACAGCTGGGTCTCAAACAAGGGCCTATAAAGGTTACCGGCGGGGCCTGAAGCCTCTGCCGGTAATCGTGTTCGAGAGACTGGCCCCCTGGTTTGCCTGGAGATCTTGATTTACCCGTGGATTCCTGGAAGAGTGATTGTGGTTGTGGCTGAACTCCCCGTGTAATTCCCCCCCGTGTGACCGTCGTGCGAACCGTGGAGAGAGTGGGTGAGTGTTTGGCTGTAAGAGAGTGTTTCGTGTCTTGTCTAGGTTGCTTGTGAGTGTACCCCATTGACTCCCTGTCCCTTCTTCCCTTCCTTGCTCTTGGGACCCTAGATAGGTTTACCCTCCATCAGCCTCCCTTATAAGGTTGCCTGCTCCTACCCCTCACCCCCTGCTCCCCCGTGACCCTTACCCCCTGCGCCTTCCCCTTTCCCCCTCCCCTGGCCCTGCTTCCATTTCCCCCTTATCCCCTCACTGATATTCACGGTGCCCAGGGACCCGCGTACCTCCCAGAGAGAGTGACTATTTTGTCTATTGTCTTCCCTCTTCTTCCCCCTGGGGCAATTGGTTGCTCTCGTAGTCCCTATGATGATTCGGGTTGCCTTCTGAATAAGAGGGAAAGCCCACCTACCAACCTGAGGGACCGTTTTCTAACCCAGAGATACCCGCTCATACGAGACTGCCGCCCCTTTCCTGGGAGAGGGTTCCTTGTTGTTTTCCCTCCCGCACGTGCCTTCCCCTTCCTCCCGGCCCCTTTCCCCCCCCTTACCGTGACAGGTTGAGGGGAACGAAGCTCGAGATTCATTATAGAGCTAGAATCGAGAATCTTCCTTTCGACCAATCGGGTCTTTTCGCGAAGGACACAGACGAGGCCCTAGAGAAGATACAGAAGTCTAGAGCCACAGCTTATCAAATGAAGATTGTTCAGCGTGAGCAGGGTCCTCCCTCCTTTCACCCTCATCCTTACCAACCCCAACCCTCCTAGCAACGGCCTCAGAGACAAGACTATGCTCCCTCCCAGTCTTACGCCAAGAGGTTTTATTCCTCCCCCTCTAGCTCCCAAGGGAAGCCTAGGGCTCAGTATTCCTCATACAAGCAGAGGGCTAATCCCAAAGAAACACTTTTCTGCTTTTACTCCCAGAGGAAGGCGTTGACAATTCCAGTCTCTCCCGGTCTCTCTGTCTGAGGCACCTGCCGGAGAGGTTAACTTTCAATTTTCATTGTTTCATTCCCTCCAAGTTTGGGAGTCTATCCCCACAGATGTGTGGGTGCTTCAAGTGATTCGTTTGGGTTATAGAGTTATATTTTCATCTATCCCTCCTCCCGGCAGACCTGCTGCCCCCAGGAAGCTTCCTCATGTTCAAGCCGATGTTCTTAATCAAGAAGTTGTTGAAATGTACGCCAAGGGTGTCCTAGAGCTGGTTCCCACCCATAGTACTAAAGGGGTTTTTACTCTCATTATTTTGTGATTGACAAAAAAGACGGAGGTCATAGACCTATTATGGCCCTAAGGTTTATTAATTTCTTGTTACTTATAAGAAATTTAAGATGCTTACCCTTGATACCTTAAGCAATTACGTAAGAAGGGGTCAATGGTATTCGGTCATAGACCTTAAGGATGCCTAGTTCCACGTCCGCCTGCATCCCTCTTCTAGGCAGTTTTTTAGGTTTGTCCATGACTCTGTGCATTTTCAGTTCCCGTTTGGTCTCTCCTCTGCCCCTCGGGCATTCACCAAAGTTATGGCCCCTGTCATTGCACACATCTGTGAGCAGGGTTTCGCAAGTCATCCCTACCTCGCCGATTGGTTGCTGGTGGTGGATTCCCCCACATCCCTCCAACGCAGCATTTCCTTTACCCTTGATCTATGCCAAAGGTTGGGACTAGCTATAAATACTCAAAAGTCTCACCTGTGCCCCACACAACGCATTGATTACATTGGAGCAATCCTCGATGCTACGTTAGAGAGGATTTTTGCTCCAGAGGAGAGATTTCACTCTTTATTGCCTGTTAAACATTCCAGTGTCTCCTGGGTCTTATAGCATCCACTCCTGCCACTGCTCCATTTGCCAGGCTATTTATGAGACCCTTACAGCTTTGGGTCCTAGGTTTGTTCAAACCCCGGACTGATCCCCCTACCAAGAGGTTAACAATGACGAGAGGGCTCCTGGATTCTCTCAGGGTTTGGACGGATAGATCATTTCTCCTGGCAGGAAAGCCCTTTACTAAGCCTATTCCTACTCACCTGTTGACTACAGATGCTTCCTTAACAGGCTGGGGGGCCCAGTTCCAGGCGCTAGCCATATCCGGCTCATGGAACAGCAGCCAACGTCAACGGCACATCAATGTGCTCGAGATCACTGCTATTCTAAAGGCCTCACAGACGTTCCATCATCCCCTTCAGGGATCAGTGGTGACGTTAGCGGGCGACAACACGACGGCTGCTTGGTACGTGAACAAGCAGGGGGGCGCGAAGTCCCCAGAACGTTGCCCCCTAGCCATGGACATATGGAACTTTGCAAGGAGGCACGACATTTTCCTCCTGCCAACTCCTGTGTCTGGGAAAGAGAACTCTCGTGCAGATGTTCCCTGTCGTCTCACCCACGAACATCACGGGTGGGAACTTTCTCCCCAGGTTTACCAACCCTTCATCCACCGTTGGGGCACCCCAAAGATAGATTTGTTCGCCACTGCCCAGGATGCAAAATGCTCCCGCTTTTGTGCACCATCAGGGCCCGATCCCAGCTCTCTGGGAGATTGGACACCTCATCTCCTTCACGCATTCCCTCCTCTCCCTCTATTGCCCAGGCAAGATTCGGCTCCAAGGAGCCAATCTTATTCTCACAGCGCCATTTTGATTTGGTTTCCCGAACTCCAACATCTGGCCATGACATCCCTTCTGCCCCCAAAGATTCAGGATCTGTTGTCCTTGAACCAGGGGAAGATTCTGCACCCAGAAATCAGCCGCCTCAATCTCCACGCGTGGAGGATTCAGGTTCAGTAGGTGCTACTTCTTTGCCTGACAGATTGACCATTATTCTCCAAATTGACATTAAGCCTTCCACTAAGAGGTCTTATGATTCCAAGTGGAGGCGATTTTCCTTTTGGATAAGGGACAAGTCCCTGAATTCCACGCAGTTATCTGTTCAGTTGGCACTACAGTATTTGTGAGAACTAGCAGAGAAGGGTTTATCTCACTCCTCTTTGAGGGTCCACCTCTCTGCCATTTCTAAACGGGTCACTCTTCAAGGCTCTCCGTCCTTGTCTGCTCACCCCATGGTCAAGACATTTCTCAAGGGTGTTAGAAATGTCTTTCCACCCCATATAGATCTGGTTTCACAATGGGAGTTTTGTTGGAAATGCAAGGACTGTGAGATCATTGCATCCATTTGCCCAACGCAGAGTTTATAGAGGAGCGTGAGTAGCTAATCATCAATAAGCAGGCAGGAAGCATACTTAAGCTTAAGTAGCTTTATTAGGAAATACATGTAGGATAGGAAAGGCCTACATCTATGCTAAGTCCTAAGACTAGGTGTGTTCAAGAGGGAGGAAGGAAGCTCTCTGAGACACAAAGAGATGAGAAATCTCCTGGGGGAGGAGATTGACCAATCAGGTCCTGACAGGAGTAGGACAGATAGGATGGGGGGAGGGTTCCCTGATCTGTCTGTACTCCTGGTGTTTCTAGCAAACAAACAGGATGAGGTGCTTAGGGGGGATGCAACCAAAGGAATGTATTTCCAACAAGTTTAACCTAGTTTTAGAGCATTTGACAGACCATCCTTATGAGCCCCCAGACCAAACAGCTTCATGGCATGCTGCTTTAGAGACGTGCTTTCCGGTCGCTATTACGTCCCTCAGACGAGTGAGGGAGCTTGCTGCCGTTCACATTAACGAACCTTATTTGCAGAGTTTCCCGGACAGATTGGAGATTGCGGCGCATCCCTCCTTCATACCTAAGCCTGTTTCCCGTTTTCACTTAGCCCAGAGGATCGTTCTCCCAGTATTTTGCCCGCCGCCTCACGATTCCGAGAGTTTAGCTGTTGCCCCCACACTAGATGTTAAGAGAGTGGTTCTAACGTATCTGGCTAGGACTCGAGGTTGTAGATCTTCCGATTGTTTATTTGTCTCCCCATCGCTACATAAACTGGGCCAGAAGGTTTCCTCCCAGTCCGGACCATTCCCAAGTGGCTGGTTCAACTCATCTCCCTGGCTCATCAACACAAGGGTCTCGATCCGCTGCCTAGTTTGAGGGCGCGTTCGATCTGGGCGACGGGAGCGTCCCCTGCAGCTTTCTCTGATATTTGGCGGCAGGAGATTTGTAGGGCAGCTGCCTGGGGCTCCCCCCACACTTTCATTAGGCACCGGGCCCTGCGTCCGGCCTCTCGGCCGCACACCGCGCTGGGTCAGTTTTCAAACCATAAACTTTGCACCAGGTTTATTTATTTATTTGTTTAAATTTATATCCCGCCCCTCCTGCCCTCAGGGCAGCCCAGGGCGGGGAACAACATTCAATACAAATATATAAAAAATTAAAACAATTTAAAATTACAATATGTGGGGGGGGGAGGGAATAAAATGCCAATATGGGGGGGGGTTTCACTGCCTGACTTTGCACTTTCCTGGTCTAGTGCACAATAAAAACTATCCTCCTCTATTCCCAAGGCGCATAGATCTCTTTTGTGAATGAACCACCACCCCCCCACCCCCCGTTCTGGGCGTGGTCCTCTCCCCTGGGTGAGAATGGGAGGAGCCACTCAAAGAAGAACAGAAGGTTCTGCCCCGCCTCCTAATCGCTTGTGGCCAATCAAACAGGGAGCTCGGGAGTCCTGCCCCACCCATATCCCCTGGCCAATCACACACAGCTCAGGAATCCTGATCCCGCCCCTATCCCATCTAGGCCAACCAGGAGCAGAGCTTCGGGGTCCCGCCTTCTTTCCTCTCCTCGCCTTCCTATTGGTGACTTGTGCCCCCTGGTGGCGGCGGGCGGTTGTCGCAGACGGGGAAAAACCAGGTTGGAGCCCGGCCCCGCCCTTTGGAGGACTTTCCCCTCCTCCCTCCCTTCGGGGCCGCTCTGCCCTGCCCTGCCCGCTCTCTATGGTTCCGGGCGCCGTTCCCAGCCGGAGCTCATTCGAAGTCGCGCGCCCGGCCCGGCGCTTCCGGCGGGGGAGAGGAACCGAGCCGGGGAGGTAAGAAGGCCGGGCGGGAACTTAGCGCGGGTAGCGTGGCTACCCCCTTCCCCCCCCCCCGTGTGAACGCGTTAACCCGCAGTAGTTACCCTCCCCCCCCCCGTGAGCGCGTTAACCCGAGGGAGCGCCCACGTGGTCTGCCCCTCCCCCCCGGAGTAATTAACCCCGTAGCTGCCCCCTCCCCGTGTGAACGGGTTAACCCCGGGGGGGGAAGGCTGGGGTGGCCCGGGGGGGGGATCTTTACGTCTCCCCCCCCCCCCC
>QEPC01007020.1:85802-97645 GCA_003113815.1 Sphenodon punctatus
ATCCTTCCCGTTTACAGACTCTTTACTCTCTGGGTTCGCAAGAGCTTGAGGGCTCTTGTTGCTCACTTGTGTTCCAAGGTTAGAGACCGCCACTTCTTCATAAAGATAAGTCAGTTTATTGATTACATAAGCAAGATAGTTAATACAGAGCGGTTATTAGAAATGAAAGGTAAATATAACACATTCCTAACTTATACTGGTTGAGTTCCTAAATTACGTATTTTACCCTATACCTTACATACATGGGGAGCCTTTGACATTACCTGTTTACCAGACTTGTCGTCTACATGTAGTCCTGTGTTACACGTGTGTGACCCTATGTTTCTCCGTGACAACGGTACCTCCTGACTTGCAGGGATTGGAGCACGTAGTAGGGGAATGGATCACTCCATTTGCAAGCTCTTGGGCACATCTCCCTCCCAAGTGACTGAAGCTGCTTTTATCGGGGACAGGATGCTGGGCTGGATGGACCATTGGTCTGACCCAGGAGGACACTTCTGTCTTCCTGTCCCCACCCACCCTGTCTAGCTGATTGCAGCTGCTGTGCCTCACCCCAGAGGCAGCTGCCTTTCAGATCCCCTCTCTATTGGGGGGGGGGGGGATAGGTCTGGCCCAGAGGCAAGTGCCCCCGGCTGCTGACTGACTCCCCGCTACCCCTGTGCCCCCCAGATCCTACAAACCGGCCAGGAGATCATGGAGCTGGACACAAGCGGCTTTGCCACGCAGGGGCCCACCGTGTTCGCCGGCAACATCGGCGAGACCCGCTACATCATCCAGGTGTCCCCCCTTGGCGTGCGGCTGCTAGAAGGCGGTGAGCGGGGCGCTGAGCAGGGAGAGGGGCTTGGGGGTCCTAGCGGGACCCAGCACGGGACAGAAGGTGCCTCTTGTGAGGTGTCTGGATAAGGGGTTTCTCCCCCAAGTGCTCGGCCCTACTCGATACAGGGAGGGGGAGATCTCTGTGTCGGAAAGCGCAAACCGACACCTGCAAACCCAGGTTCTGTGCTGCCGCCTCCTTCTCGGCCAAGTCTGCTCTCTGAACTGTCTTCGCTGTCCCCGAGGCCGGGAATTCTCCCCCAGCTTTTCAGCCCCTCCGGAAAACCTCACACTTCCATCAGGCTTTCCCTGGCTCCTCAGCCGCAGACCCTGCTCCTTGATGCCTTTCGCTCAGGGTCCGCTCCTCACCATGTAACTAAGCTCTCGGCCTGTGCGCTTGGGGCTTCTCAGCATGTAGGTCTCCCTTGGCCATCTTGGATTGTAAGCCCCTCAGGGCAGGGACCTGTCTGTGATCGCGAGGCACATTGCCTGTGCTGTATGACCGGGTGGGGGGTGCTGGTTTGGCCTGGCAGGGTGCGTGTGGGGGCTCAGTCTGTCCCCCCCCCCCCCCCCCATACGGGGATGCTGAGTTGGGGGCTCCAGGGTCAGGGCTGTGTCTCACCCCTTCCCTGTGGCTCTGCTCTCAGTGAACCAGCTGCACTTCATCCCGGTGGACCTGGGCTCGCCCATTGTGCACTGTGCGGTGGCCGACCCCTACGTGGTGATCATGAGCGCCGAGGGGCAGGTCACCATGTTCGTGCTGAAGAGCGACACCTACGGGGGGCGGACGCACCGCCTCACCCTCCAGAAGCCACAGCTGCACCACGTGAGTTGCGGGGTCCCTGCCTGGGCTGGCATTTGGGAAAGGCCGGTCGCTCTGCTGCCCTCCCGGTCTTGGCGACGTGCCGGTCCCTGAGCCCGGCTGGGAGGGGTGGGTGGGTGGACGCTGAACGAACCTCGCTCCCCGGCAGCAATCGAAGGTGATCGCGCTCTGCGTCTACCGCGACGTCAGCAGCATGTTCACCACTGAGAGCCGCTCCGCCAGCGCCCGGGACGAGCTCTCCCTGCGGAGCCACTCGGAGGCCGAGACCGTCATCCAGGACATCAGGTGAGGGACCCCCCTGCTCTCAGCTGTGCCGGCGGGAGGGAGAGGGGACAGGGCCTGTAACGGACTCTCCTTTCCTCCCCCCCGGCACAGCAACACCGTGGACGATGAGGAGGAGATGCTGTACGGAGACTCCAGCTCCCTCTTCAGCCCCAGCAAGGAGGAGCCGCGCCGCAGCAGCCTGCCCTCGGCCGACCGGGACTCCTCCCAGTACAAGGCGGAGCCCACGCACTGGTGCGTGCTGGTGCGGGAGAACGGCGCCATGGAGGTGAGGCTGGGGGCCGCCCACATGGGGCCGGGAAGGGGGGGGGTCCCTGCCGGGCCTGCCCGCTCAGCCCCGCCTCTCCCCTCCCCTCCCCACAGATCTACCAGCTGCCGGAGTGGCGCCTGGTCTTCCTGGTGAAGAACTTCCCCATGGGGCAGCGGGTGCTGGTGGACAGTTCCTTCGGGCAGCCCGCCGCCCAGGGAGATGCCAAGAAGGAGGAGGTGACGCGCCAGGGCGAGATGCCGCTGGTCAAAGAGGTGCTGCTGGTGGCCCTGGGCAATCGCCAGAGCCGGCCCTACCTGCTGGTGAGTGGGGGGCGGGGGAGCTAGCGCCATTCATTGCCCTCGCGGCTCGGGCCGGTCTCGATCCACTGCGGTCTGGCTTCCCCCTCCTCAAAGTCTCCAGTGGCCTCTTCGTGGGCCAAGGCCAGGGGGTCGTTACTCTCTCCTCCTCCTCCTCCTGGACCGATCTGCTGCTTCTGACGCTGTCGATCCCCATCTGCTCCTCGACTCTTGGTTCTGGAGATTCTGTCCTGTCTTAGTTCTCTGAACGCACGTTCAGTGGCTCGTCTCTCTCTCTCACTGGGCCCTCTTCCCTCTCTGCGCTCGCCCCCTCGGGGATCTGACCGTCTCCTGCCGCTTCCGATACCCTCTTCCTCTCCGCGCCAGAACTCTCAGCTCAGCTCCAGTCCTGGCTCTCCGCCTGCCTGTCTGACCCTGCTGCCTGAGCGTCTCGCCGCCACCTTCAACTTAACACGGCCAAGGCAGAAGTTCTTCTCTCCCCTCCCTCGCTCTGTCGAAAACAGTGTCATCCTTCCTGTCCCCTCAGCCCGCCGCAGCCTGGGGGTCCTCTTTGACTCTGCTCCCATCCAAAACGCGGCATTCGTTCCTTTATAATATTACTGAAATCCGTCCCTTCCTACCACGACTCTTACCCAGGCTGTCATCGCCCCCCGCGTTGGCTGTTGTAACCTGCTTCTTGCAGGTCTCTCACTGAACCCTCTCTCTCCGCTCACACGCCGTTACAACCATGTGACCCCTCTCCTCCAGTCACTATGCTGGTTCCCCGTCCGCTTCCGCATACAGTTCAAACTTCTTCTACTCACCTATGAGTGTCTTCGCTTTGCAGCTCCCCTGTCTCCTCCTCCACCTCTTTCTGTGACCTCCGTTCCTTGGGCAAGATGCTCATACCTGTGCCCTTCTGCTCCAGTTCAAACTCCCGACTCCACGCCTTTCCCCTGAACAATCTTCCCGACGCGTTACGCCTGGCCCCTTCCTTGTCCCACGGTGCGCCTGGCCCCCTCCCTCTCCGTATTCAAATCCTGCCTAAAGGCCCCCCTCTTTGAGGTCACCTTTAAATCGCGATCCCGATCTTAGACAGAATAAATCAATTCCTGAATGAACTGCACCCTGTACTCTGTGACTCATCTGTTGCCTTGGTTTGAACTGTCTGTGTCTTACCTAGATTGTAAGCTCCTTGGAGCAGGGACTCTCTTTTATGTTGCATGTATTTGTACAGCGCTGGGTACGACTAGCAGCACTTTAGAAATGGTTCGTTGTAGTAGCTGGAGCTGCGGAGGGGGCCTGCACAATTGCCAGAACTGGCCCTACTTGCTGGCGAGTGGTCAGGCAGGGGGTGGGGCGTCTGCTCTGGGCATCGCTGGAACTTCCCCACCAGCTCCAGGGAGGAGGGGGAGCTCGAGGCCTCATGTTTCCCAGCCCCTGGGGCCAGCGGTGGCGGTTCAGTGGGACTGCGATGGGGAGTCTGCACGGGCAGCCTTTGTGGGTGGGTCCTGGGGGGATTCTCCGTCTGTCCTTATTGCTGTGTGTTCCTGGGGGGGCTCCCCATTGCAGCCATGTGGGGCTGTGGCCCCGCCCCGGAGGCAGGCTCTGACCCCTCCCGTTCTGCCGACAGGTGCATGTGGACCAGGAGCTGCTGATCTACGAGGCGTTCAATCACGACTCGCAGCTGGGCCAGAGCAACCTGAAAGTGCGCTTCAAGAAGGTAACGGCGCTGGTCTGCCCTCCCTGCCGCTCCGTGGGGTGCAGGTCAGCGGCTGCCCCCCCCCCCCCTTCCCGGGAGGCTGGGCTTGATGCCCAGGTAGAAAGTGGGGCCGGGTGTGTGTGTGTGTCTCCTCGCCAAGCCTAATTGCCTGAGCGGGGGAGATGCTGGGGCCGGGGGTGGGGGCGGGGGGGGAAGATTCCTGCTTCGCACCAGCCCCCGACCCCTCCTGGCCCCTTCCCCCCCCAGGTGCCCCACAATATCAACTTCCGGGAGAAGAAGGCCAAGCTGTCCAAGAAGAAGCCTGAGGGCGCCGCTGGGGAGGAGCTGAACGGCGCCCGGGGACGGGTCGCTCGCTTCCGCTTCTTCGAGGATATCTACGGCTACTCGGGGGTGAGTCTGGGCTGAGGGGGGCGGGGGACGGACAGCCCTGCCCTGCCCGGCAGGGCAGATCTGGGCTGCCGGCCTGTTGCTCCCCCAGCATGGGCTGGAGCTCACCCCCAGCTGATGCAAATCTTTAAAGAACACTTATGAAAAATCCATGTTGCAGGGCCTGCATTGGCACCTCAGGCACCAGTGCAGGCCCTGCAATGTGTATTTTTCATAAGTGTTGAAACATTGGCCTCCGTGGCAGCTCGGCCCCCGACACACACAGGTTGGTCTCCCTAGATCCCCCATTCGCAGTGTGTTTGGGGGGGCAGCACTCCCCGCCCAGCGGCTCGTCTCTCTCCCCTCCCCGCCAGGTGTTTATCTGCGGCCCCTCCCCGCACTGGCTGCTGGTGACGTCCCGCGGGGCCCTGCGCCTCCACCCCATGACCATCGACGGCACCATCGAGTCCTTCGCCCCCTTCCACAACGTCAACTGCCCCAAAGGCTTCCTCTACTTCAACCGCCAGGTAGGCAGGGGGGCCGTGGGGAGGCCAAGCTCCCAGGGGGGCAGCGCACCAGCCCTTGACACCCCCTGTCTTGCAGGGGGAGCTGCGCATCAGCGTCCTGCCGGCCTACCTCTCCTACGACGCGCCCTGGCCCGTCCGGAAGATCCCGCTGCGCTGCACCACGCACTACGTCGCCTACCACGTGGAGTCCAAGGTACCGGGACCGGCGGGCGGGCGGGCGGGGGGGGCTGGCTCTGACCTCTCCCCGCGACTGAAGGCGTTGACTGGGGAAGCGGCTCTATCCTGGCGTCTGCTGCGTCCGTCTCAGTTGAGCGTTAGTCCCCCCAGCTAACGGGCTCCCCCCGCCCCCCAGGTCTATGCCGTGGCCACCAGCGTCAACAGCCCCTGCACACGCATCCCCCGCATGACGGGCGAGGAGAAGGAGTTTGAGACCATCGAGCGGGGTAAGTACAGACGCGCACGCGGAGCGTGTGGCGAGGAGGCCGGCAGCCCAGATCTCGGCCCTGCCGGGGGCAGCTTTGAGGGGGCGCTCAGCTCCCCTACCTGGGCAAGGTGAGCCACTCCTCCCCCTGGCGGGGGCGCTGTGGGGCTGCCTGCCCCTCCTCAGCCACCGGTGACCAGCAGAGCCAACTCTCTCCCCAGACGAGCGCTACATCGACCCCCAGCAGGAGGCCTTCTCCATCCAGCTCATCTCGCCGGTGAGCTGGGAGACCATCCCCAACACCAGGTCAGAGGGGAGAGGGTGCTCAGCCACGTTGCTCCTGCCCTGGTGGGGGAGCCCAACAGGGCCCCAGGGGCAGGTGGCTCCAGGGCAGCTGGGAGATGTGTGGGGGGGGGCTGACTCCTCTTGCCGCACAGGATCGACCTGGAGGAGTGGGAGCACGTGACCTGCATGAAGACGGTGTCGCTAAAGAGCGAGGAGACGGTGTCGGGGCTGAAGGGCTACATCGCCGCGGGGACCTGCCTCATGCAGGGCGAGGAGGTGACGTGCCGCGGCCGGGTGAGTTCCCTGCTGCAGCCCCCTGCAGCCCCCAGCACGGGCTGCGACCCCAGCAGAGTCAGGTTCGACCGAGTCAGACCGAAAGGCAAGAAACCCCCTTGGGATGAAGCCTCTCCCCTGTGCGAGTGGAAGGGGAGTGGGTGAGGGTCTCTTCCCTGGGCAGCGTGCTCCAATAGGGGGCAGCTTTCTGAGTGGGGGGCCGAGCTCTAGCTGCTGCCCCTGGGCAGGCTGGTCCGGCTCGTCCTGGCTGCGCTCTGCCCCGTCGGATGTTCACAGCCCCGTGGGCATGAGAACAGGCCGTCGGCTGGGTGGCTTTGCTGCTCCCAGGCCCCGTGGCACATGCCAGGCAGGGGGTGGCAGTCCCTGGGCCTGGCAGGAGGCATTTGGGAGACTGACCCATGCTCGATCTGGAGGGGGCACTGCCCTGCTGGATCCCACCCCCGGGGTGTGTGTGTGTGTGTGTGTGTGGCTGTGCTGGGGGCTCGGGGCTTTGCTGGGGGCCCATGGGGCAGACCGCCCCCTCCCTCTCTCACCGGCCCTGCTTGCCCACCCCCAGATTCTCATCATGGACATCATTGAGGTGGTGCCGGAACCCGGGCAGCCGCTCACCAAGAACAAGTTCAAGGTGCTGTACGAGAAGGAGCAGAAGGGCCCGGTGACGGCGCTTTGCCACTGCAACGGCTACCTGGTCTCGGCCATCGGCCAGAAGGTGAGGGGGCTCCCCCGGGAGCGGGTGGAGGGCTGGGGGCCGGGGGCGCGGAGGCACGTCTGAACCCCGCTCTCCGCGCTGCAGATCTTCCTGTGGAGCCTGAAGGACAACGACCTGACGGGCATGGCCTTCATCGACACCCAGCTCTACATCCACCAGATGATCAGCGTCAAGAACTTCATCCTGGCCGCCGACGTCATGAAGAGCATCTCGCTGCTGCGCTACCAGGAGGAGAGCAAGACGCTTTCCCTTGTCAGCCGGGTGGGTGGGGAGCGGAGCAGGGAGTGTGGGGCGGGGGGCGTTGGGGCGCAGCTACTGACCCGCACACCCCGTCTCCCCCCTCCCCAGGATGCCAAGCCCCTGGAGGTTTACAGTGTGGATTTCATGGTCGACAACAACCAGCTGGGATTCCTGGGTAGGTAGAGCTGCAGCCCCATGGGGCAGCAGGAGGGCACATGGGCCCTGGTTCTGTGGGACCCTGATCTCTGCTCTCTCCCCGCAGTGTCGGACCGTGACCGCAACCTACTGGTCTACATGTACCTGCCGGAAGGTAAGGGCCACTCGCGTCCCTCCACCAATGCCTGTTCCCATGCTCCAGCCCCATTGGAGCAGCGCCGGGCAGCCTGGGAGCTGTAGTCTGCCATGGTCACACCCTGCTCCCCCTTCTTCCTCTCCAGCCAAGGAGAGCTTTGGCGGGATGCGGCTCCTGCGCCGAGCAGACTTCCACGTGGGCGCCCATGTCAACGCCTTCTGGCGGACACCGTGCCGCGGGGCCGTGGAGGGGCCCACCAAGAAGTCCATCATCTGGGAGAACAAGCACATCACCTGGTTCGGTGAGGCAGCCCCCCCCCGCCCCCTTTGTAAGAGGGAGTAACTGCATTGCGTGACACCCCCCTCGGGGCCAGGAACTCTGGAAAGGGTGTAAGACCAGCTGTTTGCCGGGGGGGGGGGGCAGAGAAAGGCTCTCTCTTCCCCCCCCCTCGGCTGCACGTCCATGTGCTTCCAGCCAGAGGAGGGAGGGTGGATGGGCTTGGCCGGGGCAGGCAGCCCGGAGAGGTGGCTGCGGAGACAGGCACAAGGGAGCCCAGTGCTGAGGGGGCGGGGGGCAGCTGAGCCAGCTCTTGGAGGAAACAGCAGTAGCTGCTCTAGGCAGAGGCTGACGGCGCAGGGAGGGAAGGGGCTGGCCGGCACCGTGGGCAGCAGCAGTTTCTGACCCAGCCACTGAGCAGCTCTGCTCTCCCTGCGGGAAGGGCGGGAATTGCGGGGTCCCAGCCGTGGGGCTGTTCTTGCTGACCCTGAGTCTGGCTCTAGAGCTCTGATGGGGCATTTCTCTCCCAGCTACGCTGGAAGGCGGCATCGGCCTGCTGCTGCCCATGCAGGAGAAGACGTACCGGCGCCTGCTGATGCTCCAGAATGCCCTCACCACCATGCTGCCCCACCACGCCGGGCTCAACCCCCGCGCCTTCAGGTAGCGCTGTCTGGCCCGGGGCGGGGGGGGGGGGTCTCCTACCGCTGCCCCAAGCTGAGCCCCTCTCCTCCCCAGACTGCTGCACATGGACCGGCGCATCCTGCAGAACGCTGTCCGCAACATCCTGGACGGGGAGCTGCTGAACCGCTACCTCTACCTCAGCACCATGGAGCGCAGCGAGCTGGCTAAGAAGATCGGCACCACCCCCGACATCGTGAGTAGGGCCTGGGGGGGGGGGGTAGGCAGAGGGGTCAGCTCCACTCCCCCCAGCCCAGACTGCAGCTCTGCTCTCGCCGCTCCCAACCCCCCGCTCTCTCCCCTTACAGATCCTGGATGACTTACTCGAGATTGACCGGGTCACGGCCCACTTCTAGAGGCCAGATTCCCCGCCGCCCCCGTTGTAAATGCTCTCTGTCTGCGACAGCTCTGCCCGACTGATTTTGTACAAATGGGAAAGATTTGTAAAGAAACACAAACCCCCCTTTGCTGGCTCTGCGTGTGTGTGTGTTGGGAGGGGGGCTGTCCTGTAGGGGAGCCGGGAGCCCCTAGCCTCTGCCTGGTGGGGGCGACAGGCTGCTCCCCCCCCCCCCTTACTGGGGGACAGACGAAACAAAGGCCGCATCTCTTGCTGCAGAGGGGCTGGGATTTTATTATAGCATTCGGGGGGGGAGTCCCAGTTACGCCTGCAGGTACTCGTAGATCTGCTGACTCTCCGGCAGGAAGCCCACGTACGCCAGGAACCGCAGGAGCGAGGCCGTCAGCCTCATGGAGGCCATCTCCAGCCTGGGGGAGAGAGAGAGAGAGAGACCAACTCCAGCCATGCGCCGTGCGGTGTGAATTCAGAACCCCAAGGGCAGGCTTTAAAACAGGGCTGCGGAAAAACTAGTTAAAACCAGTTTTAAAAAATGAGGCATCTCCCCGCAGAGCCGGAGCAGCCTTGTTCTCTCTGGCTCTGGGGCCAGGATTAGAACCAACGGCCTCGAATGCCAAAGCAGCCGATTTTGGCTAAACATTAGGAAGAATTTCCCAGCGTATTGCCTGGGAGGGGCTCTCCGCGGCTGGACAGCCGGACGGACCCTGCACTGAGCAGGGGGCTGGAGGAAATGAATCCTTGCCCAGCGGGTTTGTCTGCGGTCGGTATCCTGCCTCCCCCCTCCCTGTAACTCTGGGTGGATTCTCTGCCAGGCCCCATCCCCTTACAAGAGTCAGGCTGAGTGCGCCCCTCCTGGGCGAGTGGCTCGGGCTTCGCTTTAATTCAGTCACTGGGGAAGGAACCGCCCTTTAGTCGTTATGGCTCCGATCTCGGCAGGGGAGGGTGGGTGGGTTGGCAGGACCCGCGGTGACATTCAGACTCCAGCCTCTTGGGGCGCTGATGAATGGGGGGGGGGGGGGCAGCTCTCTCCAAACCCCTCCCCCCCTGCTCACCTGAGCGCAATCTCAAACTTAAGGCTGTCCCAAGCCACGCGGATCCACCGGAAGAGGCTGCTGTGGCGCAGGCCCTGGGACTGCTGGCTGACGAGGCGGCTCCAGCCCCTCACCGCGCTGCGAAGGGGGACAGAGGGGCGTGAGCATAGCCCTGGATTCTCCCTCCACCCGATGGGCAGGGACGGCCAGGAGGCTTCCAGCGGACAGGCAGGGGCGCCAAACAGCTCCCCCAGGGCAGTGGGGGCTGGGGCCGTCCATGCCCCAGGCAGGAAGGGAGGCAGCATGGCCCAGGGTGCTTTCCTGGGCCTTGGGGAAGCCAGGCTCCTGCTGCTGAGCAGGGGCCGTCTCTGTGCAGCAGAGTCCCAGTCCCCATCAAGCTGGGGGGCAGCCTAGCACCCCCCCCCCCCCCCCAGTAGCTTTCCCCGTGGTGCTGACGGGCTGGGGGTATTGCTGTCTCGTGGCTCCGAGAGCCGGGAAGTTGGGCTGGAGCTGCCTGCGGCCCCGAAGCCCGACGGCCCCCGCTCACCTCTTGGCCATGATGCAGTAGCGGTCGACGGGGGCGCCCAGGGCCACGTTGATGCCGCGCACGGTGTTGATGTTGCGGAAGACCAGCAGCATGGGGCGGGGCAGGTCCTTGAGCACTTGCATGATGCGGTCGAAATGGTGCTGGGCCATGTCCTTCATGTAGGCCGTCTCCTCCTGCGTCAGGATGTTGGAGAGCGCCAGCTGCCCCATGTGGATCGGCCGCTGCATCAGGATCTCGCAGAACAGGAAGTAATCTGGGGGAGGAGGGTTGAATAGTCTGGGGGGGAGGGGAATGCAGGGGTGCAGCCCCCCCCCAGAGACCCCAATACCCCCCTCACCTTTCACGCCCAGCTCGGCCGAGTGCTCCCGCATGGCCGCCTCGTCCCGCAGGACAATGGATCGCCACAGCTTACAGAGCGCTGCCCGGTCCCTGTCGGGGGGAAGAGCAGCCAAGTCGCCAACCGGAGGCTTCCCCTAGGGCCGGCCGCCCATCAAGCGGGAGTCCCCCTTCAGCCAGCCCTGCCTGTTCCCTCCGTCTCCCTCCCCTCCCCTCCATACCTCTCACTGAGGAACTCGTACAGGCCGTGATCCAGCAGCACCAACTGGGCCTTCCCATCGGGACCCTTCCGCACCAGCACTGCAGGGAGCCAGAGTGTCAGCGCTGCGGCCTGGGGGAACCCAGCTCCACCCCAAGCCTCCAGCCAGGCTCGCAGGAGGCTCCGCAGCCTGGCCTTCATCCCTGCGTCACCTCTCTTCCTGGAAACCCCTCCGCCAGCCCCCTGGCCCAGGCAGCCCCACTCCTCCCTGGCCGCCCCAGTCCCTACCATTGCCCGGGTGGGGGTCTGCGTGGATGAAGCCTGTATAGAAGATCTGCTCTGCGAACACCTGGATCAGCTTGGCTGCAGCCTGCGGGGAGAGAGCACAACGCCTGCTGTCTCACCCCAGCCCTACAGGAGGGGCAGCTCCCCCCACAGGAGGCAGAAAGGGAAGGCAGGGGGGAGGAAGCAACAGCAGCGTCCCTTAGCGAGGGCCGTGTCTCAGCTGCTCAAAGTCCCCAGGGGACGGGGGAGGCAGCAGAAGCAGCTGGGGTGGAGCTCATTATTATTATATTTGTATAGCGCCAGCAGTGTACCAGGTGCTTTACAGAACAGTAAGTTTGACACGGTCCCTGCCTATGGCTTAGAATCTAATAGACCAGGAGGGGGGAGACAATTGGCTCCATGGGGCTTTCATCCTGGGCTGACAGGGAGATGAATCGAGCAGGGCTTGCCAGACTGGCCCCGTTGCTCACACTTACATCCTTCAGCTGCAGCCCTTGCGCCCGGATCCCCTCAGCACTGTTGATCTTGCAGCCTTCACAGTAATCGGCCGTCAGCACCCTCTGGGGAGGAGTGGGGGGGGGGAGCCTAGTTATACTCTGAGAGCCCCACTCAGCCCTCTTCTCCCCTGCAGGGACCCCAGTCCCTGGGCCCGCACCTTGCTGCTCTTGTCCCAGTGCACGCGGGGCACCACCACGGAGTGGAAGTGGCTCAGCTCCTGGGCACAGCGCTCCGAATTGCTCCCCTCGTTCTCAAAGTCCAGCTCCTGCGCCAGCCTCCCCTTCAGGTCCTGCAGGAAATTGGGGGGGGGGGGGGGG
>QEPC01007020.1:125062-146220 GCA_003113815.1 Sphenodon punctatus
GGCGGTACCGTAATGCCCCAGACAGAGGGGCACTGGGGGGCGGTACCATAATGCCCCAGACAGAGGGGCACTGGGGGCGGTACCGTAATGCCCCAGACAGAGGGGCACTGGGGGGCGGTACCGTAATGCCCCAGACAGAGGGGCACTGAAGGGGGGGCTGGTACCGTAATGCCCCAGACAGAGGGGCACTGGGGGGGACGGTACCGTAATGCCCCGGGGGGGGGGCACGGGAGGCCTTTCTCTGATCTTGGGGAGTGAGCACCAATGGCTGCTTGGATGTCCTTGTCTATAATCTGTGTGAGCTCATTCATTTATACTACAGTGATGGCATTTAGTGCGTCACCCACAAGCCAGCCGCTCCGTCCAGACCAAGTGCTTTGTGGGTTGCAGTGATAGCTTCCAGTAGGGTGTTAGTGCCAAGGGAGCCCCAGGACAGAGTGGGAAAGGGCCCTGGGAGAGTTCAACTCCAAGGAGAGAAACTGCTGGAGCAGACGACAACATTATTTATTTCAACAGCGCCTGCAGTGTGTGCGTGTGTGTCAGAATAGCCAGGTCCCTGCCCCAAGGGGCTTACAATCCAGGATGGACACAACAAGGACCTTGTGCTGAATGCGTTCAGGTGGAGGGAGCCAGTGCGGGGAGCAGAGGCGGCGCTGGGCATGGTCGAAGCGACGGGCAGGGTGGATGACCTTGGCAGTGGATGGTTGAAGAGAAGTGAGAGGGGGGGGAGGCCGGCGAGGAGGTTGCAGGAGTGAAGGTGAAAGATGCCTGGAGCATGGACTAAGGTCTTGGTCGTGGGAGCCGTAGGCAAGGCCGGATTTTACTAGCAACGTACTGCAGCCGGACTTAAACTGCCGTGTATCAATTCTCTGTACAACACCAGGTACATCGCTGGCGCTATATAAAAGCTTATAATAATAATAATAATAATAATATAATATGCCCGATAATGCTAGTCTTTACAGTGGCCTCTACCAGTTTGTCAGGTTTCTGGGGTCACCTTGGGAGCCTTTTCTAAACTCAGCCGTCTTCCACTAGCTGAAGGGCCGTCGCAGAGAGGATGGAGCAGACTTGTTCTCTGTCGCTCCCAAGGGCAGGACTAGAACCCAGGGGCTCAAATGACAAGGAAGCAGATTTCGGCTAAACAGTAGGAAGAACTTCCTAACGGTCAGAGCTGTTGGACAGTGAACGGGGGGAGGGGGGTGGGGGCTCGCCTTCACTGGAGGGTTTCAAACAGAGGCTGCGTCGCCGTCTGTCAGGGATGCTGCAGCTGTAGATTTCCTGCACTGAGCAGGGGGTTGGACTAGATGGCCTCTTAGGTACCTTCCAACGCTAAGAGTCTGTGATTCTCACCATTTACTTGCTCCCTCCCGATCCTCAGGCCCAGAGGCGGATTTTAGCGATAGGTTCCATGTCACTGAGAGGAATCAAGGGTCACCCCTTCTCATTCCCTGCCCCCCGTCTACTGGCCGGGCCGTGAGAAACACTGAGGGTTGATAAGTCCACGTGGCCAGAGAGCCGCAGCCTGGTGTGGGCAGGAGGCAGCATCGTAGCCGCCAGGTTCCCCAGCAGGCGATGCAAACGCTCCGTTCAGCTGGTGCCGGGGGGGGCAAGCAGGCACTTTAGCAGAGCTCGACCGAGGTACCATCATGGGGGGGGGGGGGTTTGCTTGAGGCTCCCCAACCTGGCCGGGGCTGTGCACCACGGGAGGGAGCCCATGGGAGCCCAGATAGACTAGGCCTCCTGCCGATGCCCCCTCTCACCCTGCGGGGGGCATACCTTATGAAAGATACAGGGTACAGGGTAGCAGTGGAACCAATGCAGCCCTGCAACCTGTGTTTTTCATAAGCGTCCTCGTTTAAAGGGGAGGTCTGGCCGCCCTGTCTCACCCCGGGGCATGAACCCAAGCCTGCAGAGCGGGGGCACCCTGAGCCTGCCGGTGTGTTGAACCCAGGGTTTGGGGAGGAGGGAGCATCTGCCCAGGGAAGACCCCAGAAGGCTCCCTCCCTCCTGCACAATCTCCGGCCACCCCCCTCACCTGGGTGCAGTGGCGCTGCCCGTTGCCACAGCCTTGGCCTTGCCGTTGGGCCGGGCCATCCTGTGACACGTTCGCGGGGGGGGGGGGGCCTCAGGGCTGGGCGCCAAACACGGCTCATGCCTAACTCTTATGTGGCCCCTTCCCCAGTCCTGGCCCCAGTCCCTACCCCCAAGCACCGAGAGACGGAGCTCCCTCCGGGGAGGGGAGCAGAGGGGAGCGTTTGCGCCCATGGAGAGGGGACGGGTCCGTGGCACAGAGCCAGGCTCTTCCCCAGCGCACCTCGTAAGCACCCCCCCGCCCCCAACTTCTCTGCCCCCCTCCGAGCGTGGGGTCACTTTCAGAGTAGCCCCTGGCAGGGGAAACCGGTTCCGCACCCCTCGGGCTGGGCATCGAGGCACATCTTTCCAGCACACGAGAAATACAGGGTGCGGGGCTGCAGTGGCACCGAGGCAACCCTGCAACAGGCCTTTTTCATAAGTCTCCTGGAATAATGTGCCTCTGTGGCAGCCCCATGCCCCCGAACCGAGGGCCCGGTCGGCAGTGCTAGCACCCGGCATCGACCCCTAGCTCTGCCTGCCCCCGCCCGATCCAGCTCAGCTGCGGTGTCCCCCGTGCTCCGGCTGTGGCGAGTGGCTTCTGCCCCCAGGGGGGCTGCAGCGGGGGAGGCCGGTCTGTCTCAGCGAGGGCAGCTGTTGTTGCAGGAGTCTCCGGAGTGGAAGAGGCCGTAGACGTTGACCAGGGGGAACATGACCAGGGCCCCCACCATGGATCCCAGCTGCACCACGGCCCCGCACCACACCAGGGCGCTGTGCCCCTCGTCCCGCAGCACCAGACCGATCATCAGCTTGACGTAGGAGAGGATGCCCACAAAGAGCACCCAGCACAGCACCTGCGGGGAGAGCGGAGCGTGTCAACTGGCCTAGGCGAGGGGCACAGGCCCCGCCCTGGGGTGGCTCAATTCCCCCATCCTGGGGAGAGAAGAGGCCATGGCAGGCAGCGTGTGTGGATGTGAAATTAAACCACGGAGTTTACAGGCCACAGCGACCCCCTGCAGGAAGGGGAGGAGCCACAGCGAGGTGGGGGAGAGTGGAGGAAGGCAGCGTGGCGCTGGCATGGCTGAGGGGGCACTGCCAGGCGGGGTAGGAGGCTGCAGTCGGGGGTGCGTGTGGCTAGTGCCCATGGTTTGGGGGTGTCTGTCCTGCGCAGGGCCTCTCGCTCGGTACTTACAATGAGGGTGACCCCGGCAGGCGAGTCCAGGAGTGGCGGGCATGGGCTCAGCACCGCCATAGCCATGATGTAGAAGCTGAACCCAGTGCCAGCGGCCGCCAGGACACCCATGGCCACCAAGGAGCTGGGGAGGACAGAGAGTGAGGACCCTGAGCCAGCCCCTTCCCCTGGCACCCACATTCCCCCACCCACGCACGACCCAAGCCAGTCCCTGAACCCCTCGACACTGGCCTCCTCTCCGCACCTGCGGCCTGGCCCCCTGAACTTGTCCCCAGTTCCTCTCCCCCCGTCCCCAGCATCGCCCCCGTGCCACTCACCGGCTGGGCAGGAACATGCCAAGGAAGCAGGCCAGTGGGTTGGCCACGGCGGCCAGCGTGGCCGAGAGGTGGTAGGCGCCATTGCCGTACGGCAGACAGGAGTAGGACTGCACGGCGGGCAGCACGGCGTTGGTCAGCGCGTTGACCCAGGCGAGCACCAGAAAGATGAAAACCACCTGTGGGCGGGAGTAGGTGCCGGTGCCGAAGGTGCTGCCGGGCCCCGGGCCCTCAGGGTTGCCGATCATGGGCCGCTCCTCCATGGTGGCTGACAGGCCGGTGCCGGGCTCCACCCGCGCCTGGGCTTGGTACTTCTCCTTGGCGCGCTCCTGCCGGGCGACGGGGAGCCGATCAAGCAGGAAGAAGGCCGCCAGGCAGAGGCCCATCATGCCGCCGAGGAAAAGGAAGAAGCTCTGTACCGAGAAGCGGGCCGGCTGGTCCTCCTCCCGCAGCCGCGTGCCATTGCCTGCCGCCAGGCTGCCATTGACGCAGTGGGCCACGCCCACCCCTTGGCCCAAGGCCACCAGCCCAGGCAGGAGGCCACTCAGCCCCTCGCCCACGAAGTAGGTGGTGAGGTAGTGCGCCCGCAGGCGCCGCATGTAGGGCAGGAAGGTGACCGAGGAGGTGCAGTCCACCAGCGCCAGGAAGAAGAGGAGGCTGAGCAGGGCCGTGCTGTGGGGGGCACCGCCCACCAGGCTGGTCTCCTGCCAGAGGAAGGCCAGGAGCAGGCAGGCCACGATGCCCACGCCCAGGATGGCATAGATGGTGCCCACCTCGCTGAGCCGGCCGGGCCGGAAGCGGTGCGCTAGCGTCACCACCAGGGGCCCCACGTTGGCCAGCTGGATGAGCACGGTCAGGTAGGAGGGCAGATACCAGCCCTCCGGGGCCCTGGGCACGATGAGGGGCAGCTCCACCCACATCCCGTTGATGGCCACCCAAGAGCCCGTGCCCAGCAGGCAGGTGAGGACGTGCACAGCCAGCACCATGGCTCCTGTCGCCGGGCCTGCAAGAGAAACACCGAGGAGGCGGGTTAGAGAGAGGCAAGCCTGCTGCCCCGCTGGGGAGGCTCATTGCTCCCACCCCACTGAGTTAGCGGGCAGGAGATGCTACGCGAATCAAACTTAAAGGAACTCATTTTTCACTCAATGTGCAATTAGCCTGTGGAACTCATTGCCACCGGATGCTGTGAAGGCCAAGAGCATCTCAGAGTCTCTTGCACCCTAAACCATCTCTGCCCCCTTGCCTGGAATTCCCTCCCTGAATACATTCCTTCTGCTCCCTCCCACCTTCAAATCCCCCCTAAAAACCTACCTCTTCTTTCAGGCTTCCTGTAACTCCTCACACCCCACCCTGAGCGTTCATTCATGCTTCTCCTTGCACTTTCTATCCTTCAGGATCCTCCCCCATAACTAAGCTCAGCCCAGGCCTCTGTAACGTCACAACACTATCCTGTCTCTCTCTCTGTGCACTCCTCGCATTACCCCTCCTAGATTGTAACCCCGCTTGGGAATGGACTGTACAGGCTGCTGCCGCTCAATAAACAATTCATAATCATAGAAGATTGGGTGTGTTTTTAGGGAATAGGTCCATGAATATCTGCTAGTGAAATTGCTCAAGGGAATGAGACCTGTCAGGACTGCAGGGAACGGATCGTCCCATGGTGACCTGTTGGGGACTTCTCTGAAGGGACAACGGAGACAGGATGCTGGGCTGGATGGGCCATTGGTCTGAACCGGTCTGGCACTGACTATGTTTCTGTGCATTCTCTGATCCCAAGTTCAGACGAGGCCCAGAGCAGAGGCACTAGCATGAAGGAGCGAGGGATGGGGAGACGTCCGCTGGCTCTAATGCATCTCTCCCTGATGATCACAAGGCTGGATCCACTAGAGCCATGAGGCAGGGGGGAGTGTGACAAAGATTATGAAACCAACATACACAACACACATGAAACATACGTGTATATGATGTGAGCGCTGTATGTTAATGTTTTGTAGCCATGTTTGGTGTCATGCCACTCAGAACTAAGAGAGGAATGTAAACATGATGAAATACTGTATGAAAATCCTATGGAAGGAAAATAAATACATTGTCGGCTATGTAACAAGAATAAATCCAAACCCCAGATTGGGAGGCCAGACATCCTGTGTGGGACAGTTACCACAACAATGACGGTGTTGGGAAATGCAGATGGGGGCTACCTGACCTAGGTGTAGGTGAGACCCAAAGGCTGGAGGAGGGGGTCGCGAAGAGCTATCAAGAGGCTATTTAAAGCAATCAGAGACAAAAGAGAGAGATTTGTCCTGGAACTGACTAACTCTTCAACAGAAGCAGGAATCTGCACCCAGCCCTCAACATCAGACTTTGGGTGAACTCACCCGTAACTCTGCGAAACTCCAATGTCCGTGGGGCCCCGGAAGCTGTATAATCAGCCCGGGCTGATCCCCGGATCGCTGTTGTGAGTGAGTGAGACACTCCGATTTCCAGCCCCGCTTTAAACTCGGATCTGACAAATAGATCAGATGTAAATGTCAGAACAGAGTTTTAAGCAGGGCTGGAAATCGGAGTGAGTCACTCACATGCAACAGCGATCCGGGAATCAGCCCAGGTCGATTATACAGCTTCCGGGGCCCTACACACAGACTCCGGATTCTAGCAGAGCTCTATGTGAGCTCACTCTTTATGAACATACTGACTGAACAAGATTTAGCTTTGATCTGAGAACGTACGGTAGAATTGTGTTATCTTTACATTCCTTTTATCACATTGCACTCTTGACACAATCTTTTAATCTTGATTTACAAATTAAAATTATTTTAACGAAGTCTGGCGTGCTTATGCGGATCCCTGACATTGGCGTGACACAGTGGAGGGAGATTCTGAGTTAGAGTCTCGGACGAACCTTGTAATTCATGTCTGTGCTTTGGGAAGCTCTGCGGTGCGGGTGACAGAGAGAGTTAACCCCTTATGGGCTGGACCAGTTTTGGAGGGAGCTGTCAGTGGGGAAACTGAGTCACAGCCAGCCTAGAGTGGGGCAGAGAGGTTCCAATCCCATCACAGTGGACAGGGAGACCTCCGCCGGCTAATAGGTCTCAGTCATAATGCACCTTTCCCTGGTGGCCACAGTCCCCAAGACTGGTACTGGGGTCATGAGGTGTGGGGGGTGGGAGTGAAGAGGGCTTCACTCCCTTTGGGAGGGTTGCATGCACAAGCAGTTTGTGCGCACGCAAGAGAGGGGCCCCCAGCTCTGATTCCCTCCGGCTGGCACAGACATTAGCTCCTGGTCAAAGGGGTACCTTCCCCAAGGTGAATGGAGGGACCCATGGACTGTGGAATCCGGTCTCCTGAGCTCCCTGACCTGCCGTCTACTCCTTATACACCTCTTGCTCTGCAACTGGGGGCCCTGGTTGCTCCCCACCCATCCTCCCCTTGCCATGTATTTTTGCAACAAAAAAACCCCCCACACACACACACACACACTTTCACAGAAACAACAGAACTTGGCACAGTTTATTTTTCACGCTGACCAGATGCAGGAGACGGTGAAATTACGCAGAAGAAAATATTCAAGTGACATGGAAGAGGAACGCCCACCAGGGTCCTGAATCGATCACCGGACTTTGCCTGTGTGGCGTGGAATTGGGAGCATCTGGGGGGGGGGGGCCTTTCCAGGAGCACCTAGGCTGGGGTCTTCCTGGATGGAATCCCCCTCCCCTTGTGTCAGGGCGTGCCCAGGAGAAATAACCCTTCTGGGGTGGTAGGGGAGCTAGCGACCGATTGCCTCTTGGGGAGGGAAACATTAGCCCATCTGTGAGCACCCCAGCCAGCCCCTCCGGGGGGCTTCAGGCCTGTTCTGTCCACGACAAGGAAGGTGCTGGCTGCTGCCCCCCCAGGCTGCTGGGATAGATGGATAGGCAATGGCCTCAGAGTTAGCCTTTAACTCCAGCAGCTCCCTCGGGATCTTTCCTGACTCCAGTCTCAGCAAAGAATTTGCGAGGGCAAAGTCCTGCCCATTTATAGCTCAGCGGCCGGGCGCGCACCCTTCCCCTGTGGGTTACAGAGAAGGCAGAGAAAACCAAGCTCATTAACAATACACTGGGAACTGGGGGAACTGGGGGTGGGGAGGTGTAGAAAGCCCCAGGAGAAGATAGTGGGGGGCGGGGGGGGGGGAATACTCCTGGTCTTTGATGACCGCACACTAACGCACAGAGTATGGGAAAGAACCTGAAATCCTAATACAGGAAGGTCTGGGGTATTACTGAGACGTGGTGGGATGACTGGAATGTAGTAAATGAAGGATATCACTTGTTCAGAAAGATAGATGCACGAGAAAGGGAGGGGAAGCAGCATAATTCTATGCCAGAGACGTTGACCCCTGTACTCTTGTTTTCTGTACCATTGTAGACAGTGTGTACATTATGGGCTGAGCTTCAAGTTCTTTAAAAAATAAAGAAATGTTGACACCTGCACGGAAATCTCCGAGAGTGAGTGCGGCCGCATCCTGTTGGGAGCATCGGAGTGAAACTAAAAGAAGAAAGAACTAAAAACGATGTCATGGTTGGAGTCTTCTACAGGCCGCCAAGCCAAGCCGAGGACGTGGATGAGGCCTTCCTAAAACAGAGTGCAGACGCTTCCAGGAGGCAAGAAATAGTAATGGGGGACTTCAACTACCGCGATCCCTGTTGGAGGACAGACTCTGCTAAGCATGAACCGTCCAACCAATTCTAACCTTGCCTTGCCGACAACGTCCTCTTTCACAAGGTGGCGGAAGGAACAGGGGTGCGTGGGTGTGGGTGGGTGGGTGCACGCACTCTCTTAGACTTGATCCTAACTGAAAGGGAGGACTTGGTCAATGAGGTGAAAGTAGTGGGAACTTTGCTGGGGGGAGTGACCCTAGGTGAAAACAGACATGACGCTAACCACCTGTTAACCAGCCTTGATGGTTATTTATGCATGTTGCAGGGCTGCATAGAGCACCAATACAGCCCTGCAACATGCATAAATAACCACCAAGGGTGGTTAAAGGGTGGTTAGCGTCATGTCTGTTTTCACCCCATGTAATCTTGGAACTCACGATCTTAAGGAAAAGTAAAGGTGAGCCTAGTCAAACGTGTGCCCTGGACTTTAGGGCAGCTGATTTTAATAAACTCAGAGAAATGCGAGGCAGGATCTCACGGCTAGATAAACTAAAGGAGAATGGAGTCCAAGATGGGTAGAAGTTTCTGAAAAATGAGATAGTGAAAGCACGATCACGGACAATTCCAATGAGACTGAAAAATGGGAGGCAGCTGAAGAAACCAGTGCGGCCACACAAGAAGCTTTCTGATGAGCGGAGAGTTAAGGAGATCTCGAAAACAAAAAACCTAACAGTTTCAAACAATGTTAAAGGCAGAACCATTTAAAAACAAACAAACACCTTTCCTCTTCAAATGTCCTTCACATGTATAGACATTTTATAAACTTTATACAATGAAATTCTTACAATGAAAGTTTCTACGTTTAGTCATTTAAGACAATTAAATTAAATGACATACAATGCAATTCTGCGTAAAAGGAGAGTTAAGGCATTCTGGAAAAATGTTCATAGGCGACTTATGATAATAAATAAATGACCTGTAAAGAAATAATGTCATAGTTTAGTTAGTGGTAATAAATAGCAATAACAGTAAGCATGTATGGTAATAAATTAAGTACATATGGTGTGTTAATGTCAATGGTACGTTATGCAATATAGATAAAAAAGTGTAAATAATTTCCATGCTTTTTGGCATTTAATTTTTGTTGTAATGTTTTTAATTGCAATTGTAATCAATTTTCATGTTTTTTGGAGTTTAAGTTAGGGTAACCTGTATTTTGTGAAATGTTTTTGAAGAGGAAAGTTGTTTTTATTTTTTTTAAATGGCTCATCCTTTAATGTTTTTTTAAACGGTTAGGTTTTTTGTTTTAGATAATCTTTTCGGTTTTGGGGGGGTTCCTGGATATAAGCTGCGGATTCAGGTTTTTCCCCCATCCCCAAGTACTGAAAACCTGAACTCAGGGTAAGGGAACAGAGATGAAGGCCTGTGCACAATGTTTCAGAACATATCCATGATCTAGCTCCTACTCTTCCTAAGTGCACCGGAGGGGCGTGTAGCTTAAAGAGCTCGTGGAGGAGGCTGTAAAATCTGGGGGCTCAACTTGTCTTGGGGAAGGAGATATCAATGATTCAAAACAGTCTGGGGCACAACAACGTAGCCCAGAGAGAACCATCCACCCACTCACATCACCCTGGGAGCAGAGTTCTGGAAGCCCGCAGCTTGGGCTTCATCTTCGACTCGCACCTCACCTCCAAACCCTACATTGACTCCGTGGCCAAATCCTGCCGCTTCTCCCTCCACATCATTGCCAAGATCCGCCGTTTTCTGTCTGTCTCCTCTGCCAAAACTCTCATCCATGCCCTAGTCATCTCACTCCTTGACTATTGTAACCTCCTCCTCGCTGTCCTTCCCCGCTCTCACCTTTCTTCCCTCATCTCTGTTCAAAACTCTTTTGCCAGGATCATCCACCTCGCCCGTTGCTTTGACCACGTGCAGCCTCTCCTCTCTCCACGGGCTCCCTCTTCCTGAGCGTATTCTGCACAAGCTCCTCATCTTCACTTACAAAGCCCTTCACAACCTTGCTCCCCCCCCACCTCTCTGCCCTGATCTCCCTCCGAACCCCTGCTCGAGCACTTCGCTCCTCTTCCATCCCCTCCCTCACCCTCCCACGCCTCCCCTGCTGCCCCAACCGCCTTCGTCCCTTCTCCCTCGCTGGCCCGCACGCCTGGAACTCCCTCCCTGCCCTCGTCCGCCTTGCCCCCTCCCTCCACACCTTCAAGTCCCTCCTCAAAACCCACCTCTTCCGCTCTGCCCTTCCTAACTCCTGCTAATCATCCCCACCCAGGATTATCCCCCACCTGTTATCTGCAAACTCCCACTGTACTGTAACCAAGCCAAGAACGTGCACCTGAGCTCTCGCAGCCTCATGAATGTCGCATCCCTTGTCTCTCCCTCTGTTCCCCCTTCCCTGGCTCCCCTCCCCCCGTCTTTAGATTGTGAGCTCTCGGGCAGGGACCATGTCTATCTTATTCTTTGCAAAGCACCAGGTACATCGCTGGCGCTATATAAATGCTAATAGAATTAAAATTAAAATAAATAAATAATAATAATAATAATAATAATAAGTGCCCTGAACGAATCCAACTCCCACAACGTTCACTACCTGCCAGCCCCATTAGCAGCTGGTTCACTGGCTGGAGGAGACGTCCCACTTTCATTTTGTCCCCACCCCAAGAAAGATGCTGGCTCCACACAACATGAATGAGGTGGCTTTCTTTCAGGCCACTCCAAGCAGGTCTCTGCATTCAGTCCAGCCCCAGGGGAATGCAGGGGAGTTCACACAATTGAACTGACACTCCAGCCCAGCCCCAGCTGAACGCAGAGAGGATTTATTTCAAACACACACACCCACCCCCAATGCTGGAATTGGATGCAAAGTTGTGGGACGGACCCAGCGTTACCCCTCCAAAGTACAGCAACTTTGACCACTTAACCAGGAAGAAGGAGGGACTTCCAGGAGCTGAGATTGCTGCAGGGGGCATTGGAGGAAGCTCTGCTCATGGGGGGGTAGGGGGTGTTAGCCCATTTGTGGGGTAATGTCCCTTGGGGATAACAGGACTTTCACCCAGTGGAGCTTCCCCCATGCCCCCTGCAGCGAACTCTCCTCCTCCCCCTCCTGACTGCAGGGAATTTCACCCCCACAAGCAGCTTCTCGCCAGTGTAACATTTCTCCCCAGTCCAGCTGAATGCAAAGGATTTCACCTACACCCCCCAATGTTGGATCCAAAGTAAATAAAAGGCAACTTTTCATACTGAAAAATATGGAGAAAGGCAAGTGGGTCATTGACGCAAAACTGACTAGAGCTTCAAGTCTTTGTGACAGAGCTGGCTCCTGATAAAGTGACATGATTTTAAAAAGCAGAGTCACATAACTTTCCTTATGCTGGTTTTTCTAACAACACAGCTGCTCAACTGCGCATGCACCAGCCAGCCAGAACTGATTTTTAATATTTAATAACTCATTTTTGGCTGAACCAATCACTATCATACTACACCAGCACTTGCTCTAGATCTCACGCTCCAAGGCTGTGAAATCTGGGCACTCAGCTCATCTGGGGGAAGGAGATATCAATTATTCAAAATAGTTGGGACGCTGTGCATTTTGACCACAGCTGCTTAACTTTTAAACAGTTATAACTTTTGATTTTCTGTCTTGTTTTTCTTCAAACTTTGCACATATGATGGTTCCTACAAATATAAGCCACGGATACATTTTCAGCACTGTAGCTGAAACGGTTTCCTCAATGTTGGGGCTTCAGCAGTCTCCTATTTATAATGGAGCGCAGTTCTGCCTTTAACTTTCTGAAAGCGTGTAAGAAATGGAAAGAGGGACAGGTCACCAAGGATGAGTACAGACAAGTAGCCCAAACCTGTAGGGACGGTGTCAGGAAGAATGAGCTGAGTCTAGCAAAGGATGCTAAGAACAACAAAAAGGGGGTTTCAGCTATGTTCGAAGGGGAAGAATAAGGAAGCGGTAAGTTCGTAACTCAGTGAAGATGGTGAAATGTTAACAGGTGACAGGGAGACTATGGAGCTGCTCAACTCTCCTATTTTGCCCCCGTCTTCTCCCACAAGGGAAACTGTGCCCAACCTGGCAGAAGTCGCATGAATTATGAGGGGAAAGGATTGCAGCTCAGGATAGATAAAGAGTTAGTCAGAGAATTATTATATTATTATTATTATAAACATTTATATAGCGCCAGTCATGTGCCTGGCGCTGTACAGAACATAGAGATAGACGCGGTCCCTGCCTGTGGCTTACAATCTAAAAGACAAGGAGGGGGAGACAAGGAGAGGGGACAGTGGGAGAGACAGGGGAGAAGACAAACAAACATACAAGCGGATGCAAAGTCTCAGGTGTGTGTGCTTGGCTTGGTTACAAAGAGGTTGGTTGCAGCAGTCAGCAGAGGAGGGCAGACAGTAAGTATATGGGAACGACTAGCAGGCATTGGGAAAGGTGGCGAGGAAAAAGTGGGTCTTGAGGAGGGATTTGAAGGAGCAGAGGGAGGGGGCAAGGCGGATGTGGGTAGGGAGGGAGTTCCAGGCATGGGGGGCAGCGAGGGAGAAGGGTCAAAGGCGGTTAGGTGAGCAGGAGAAACGAGGGAGAGTGAGCTACTCTAAACGAGTTCAAGTCTTTGAGGCCAGATGAATTACATCCTAGGGTACTGGATGAACTAGCAGATGAACTCTCAAAACCACTGTCTATCATCTTTGAGAACTCTTGGAGAACAGGTGAGGTGCCAGAAGACTGGAGACGGGCAAATGTTGTCCCTATCTTAATCTGGGAAGCTACAGACCAGTCAGCCTGACATCGATACCTGGAAAGATACTAGAAAAGATTATAAATATGTGGGGCTAGCTATAGTGACAGCTCGGAAGCTGCAGCTGGTGCAGAATGTGGCGGCCTGGCTCTCGGTGGGGCTGGGTCGCCGGGAACACGTTACACCAGTGCTCCGATCTCTTCACCGGCTGCCGATAGTCTTCCGGACCCGATTAAAAGTGTTGGTTTTAACCTATAAAGCCTTAAACGGCCTGGGCCCTGCCTATCTGTGAGACCGCCTCACTCCCCGGGTTCTGGATCGGCCCCTGCGGCCATCGGGGGCGCCGTGTTGGAAACCCAGGGGACCACACAGAGCAGGGCGTTCTCGATGGCCACGCCACGCCTCTGGAATTCCCTCCCCGCGGGGACCCGTCTGTCCCCGGACCTCCTGGCCTTCCATAGGAGCTGTAAGGCCTGGCCGTTCGGTCAGGCATTTGGCAAGGGAGAGAGGTAAGGGGTGGTTGGGGAGGGGGTGGGTGGGATGGGTTTTCCCCCTTGTTCTGTTTTTATGCTTTAAATTGTTTTATATTATATTTGTATTTTATAGTTTTATTGTTGTTCGCCGCTCTGGGCCGCCTGTGGCGGAAAGAGCAGGGTAAAAAAATGTGTTAAATAAAATAAATAAATAAATAAATAAAGCAGTCAGTCTGTCAGCATCTAGAAAACAATGCAGTGATTACTAGAAGCCAGCACGGATGTTTCATAAGTCATGTCAGACTAATCTTATATCCTTTTTTTCATTAGTGGAGCATGAGAACACCAGGAATGTAATAGATCTTGATTTCAGCAAAGCATTTGATGAAGTCCTCCATGACATCCTTGTTGACAAGCTGGTAAAATACGGGCTAGATGATCCTCCCGTTCGGTAGATTTACAGCTGGCTGAAGAACCGTCCCCAAAGAGCTCCCATCAATCAGGAGGGAGGTATCGAGTGGGCTCGGTCCTGTATTGTTCAAGCTCTTTATTAATTACTTGGATGAAGGAGTGGAGGGGATGCTTATCAGATTTGCAGATGACACAAAACTGAGATGGATAGCTAACACCTTAAAAGACAGAAATAAAATTCTGAATGATCTTGATAGGTTGGAAAACTGGGAAGGAGCTGACAAAATGAAGTCCAACCGAGACAAATGTAAAATTTTGCACTTAGGCAAGAAAAATCAAATGTACAAATACAGGATGCGGGATCCCTGACTTGGCAGCAGCACATGCGAAAACAATCTGGGGGTTGTAGTTGATCACAAGCTGAACATGAGTCACAGCAGGGCGATGCAGCAGCTAAAAAGGCTAATGCAATTCTAGGCTGCATTAACAGAAGCATCGTGTCCAGGTCACGAAAAGTCATAGTTCTGCTCTATCGTGTGCTAGTCAGATCTCAGCTGGAGTATCGTGTCCAGTTCTGGGCACCACAGATTAAGAAGGACATTGACAGATTTGAACGGGTTCAGAGGAGAGCAACAAAGAGGGTCAGGGGGTCTGGAAACCAAGTCCTGTGAGGAAAGGTTGAAAGAGCTGGGTATGTTTAGCCGGGAGAAGGGAAGACTGAGGGGAGACATTGAGGCCGATATTGGTTACCAGAACCCAAAACACTTAAGGAATTAGATGGAAAATGATTGAGTCTGAGCCCAGAACACACTTCATAAGTGAGGCCTGTCTTAACAGTCAAAGCCCAGTTCACATTTACTAATGGGTGGAGTCTGAAGTTAAATGGAAAATGAGAAAAGGGAAGTTAATCATGGAGCTGGGGAAGAAGTAGTGGACAGACAGTCTGAGGAAATACTGACTGAAATAGCAAATGTGAAGAGATGATTGCTGAACCAGCAGCTGCGAGGAGACTTTGGGAGCTGGATCATGTGCTCAACACCAGGGCAGGGGTGCAGCCCCCCCAAGTCTTTGCAATACCTATGAGCTGTGTCTAAAAGAAGCCTGTCAGAGACAGGAAACCCTCCCCAAGGCAGAGCTACGCAGACCAGAGGGACAGCACCTTCCCCAGCAGGACGCGGACAATCTGCCCGCCTGACAGACTGAGCTGGCCGCGGAGCGGAGCGGAGCGGACTCAGCCGCTAGCTTTGCGCGGTGTTATTAGTGCCTAAGCCAGAGGCAGGGAAATAAACAGGAGATTTGCATTTACTCGACACGGCTCCAGTGTGGGTTGTGCAGCGATCCCAAACCCACAACATGATAGCGGGCTTCGCATCACTGACGGGGCCGTCACGGAGAGGACGGAGCAGATGGGTTCTCCGTTGCCCCTGAGGGCACTGTCACGGGGAAACAGGGGGTCACATACGTGTAACATGGGACTACATGTTTGGTAAATATGTGGTACCAAGGGTTTCACATGGATGCAATGTTACAAGTTCCACATGTTGTAATGCCAACTCTGAGAACAGTAGAACTCAAATTACAGCTCAGGTTGACCCTCTCACACGTCACAAGTCTGTAGAAACTACAAGAGATAACCGAATGTGGATTGTAAGCTGTTTTGCTAGTTATCCTATGGAGATGTTAATTAACTTCCATGTTTACCTGGGATGCCTACATGCTCTGGGACACATTCCCTAAAGGCAGGAAAACCCAGACAAAGGACACAAATACTATATAAGGACAGAGATCCCAGAGGGGATGCGAGACTGCTTGGAGATTTCCTGCAAGAGCCATCTTGAACATCTACATACAAAAGAATCAGCCTGATCACTGCAGGCTGGGGGAAGATGAAATGAGACACAGCTTCGCTCTAAGAAGCCAGAGCCCAGCCAGTTCCTTATGGCTGAGAAAACCAGAACTTATGGACTTGTTCTAGGGTAAGATGAATAGCTTAGGAACACAAAACAGTATAAGTTAGGAATGCGTTATGTTTACCTTTTATTTCTATTACCACTCTGTATCAACTATCTTGTGTTTATGTAAACAATAAATATACTTCATACTTTATAAAGAAGTGGTCTAGAGTCTAATATTGGAACACCAGTGAGCTACAAGAGCCCTCAAGCTCTTGCGAACCCAAAGAGTAAAGAGTCTGGAAACGGGAAGGATCGGGCCCTTGGGTGACAAGAAGTTTCATTGTGGCAGACTTGAATTAGCCAGTGAGAGAAACCAATGGGCTCAAATGACAAGGAAGCAGATTTCAGTTCAACGTTAGGAAGAACGTCCCATCGGTCAGAGATGTTTGACAGTGGAGCAGACACGGCCGAGGGTGGTGGGGTCTCCTTGGCTGGAGGGTTTCAAACAGGCTGGACAGCGTCTGTCAGGGATGCAGTCGCTGTGGATTTCCTGCGCTGAGCAGGGAGTGGACTAGGTGCCCTCTGAGATCCCTTCCCACTCTAAGAGTCTGTGATTTTGTTCTGCCCCCATCTCTTTCCCCAAGAGTCAGCACTGTATCGGCATGAGCACCTGGGGGAAATGCCAGCGCGGGTACCTCGCTCTACTGGAGACAAGGAGCAGCCTCCGGCCCTGCCCGGAATACCTGGGGCGAGGCACCAGAACAAGGGCTTCTCTCCTGTCGGGCTTTCCTGGAGCCCCAACTTCCTTTCAAAAAAGCCACCTCCCCCCCCCCACTGGCTGCTGGGAAATGCTGGAAACTGCAGCTGCGGAGAAAACGGAACAAGACGGACAATCTCCTGCCGCTGAAAGCTGAGAAGGGGCCTGTGCCCCGCAGCTGGTGGGCCTTGCTGCGGACAGTCACGCTGCCTGTACCCAGCATCTAAAGCCGGGGACCCGTCTATGTTCCCGTGGTCACCGGGGGACCCAGTCTGAAAACAGGCCCCTCATTAAACTCGAAGGCAGCTTTGCCACTGACTTCCGTAGACAGAGTGATTCCACCCTGTTCCTGGGAACTCGGTCCCTTTGAGAGGAGGATTCCCTTCTCCTGAGAAGCTCGTTCCTACGAACATGTTTGCCCTCTCTCTGTGGTTCCTAGTCTGTCTCCTGCACCAATAAATGCCCTTGCAGCTGGTTTTAAATGTCTGGCACATCTCCCCTCCCCTTTCTTTACCCCCCTCCCACCTTGCTCTGTCCACTCCCCCCATCCCCTGCCCCCCATACAGACCTGCCCTACACGGGCTATTGGCTACGCTACATGCCTGAGGGCCCTGTTGCTCATTTCCACCAACAGCAGTTGATCCAGTAAAAGATTATTATTATTTAGTGCATTTATTAGTCGCCCCCCCATGCCAATGGCATCCCGGGGCAACGTACAATTTGATTAAAAAAAACAACATTCAAAGATAAAAAACTTTTTTTAAAAAAGAAAAATCCAGCAATTTAAAAACCAGAACAGGGTCGGGATAAACAAATAAAAATAAAAAGGCAAGGGAAGAGATAAACCCCTAAACCCCACTCCCCAAAGGCCTGGGCGAACAGTCAGGTTTTACAAGCCCTCCGGAATGTCAAAAGGCTCGAGGCCAGGCGAGCTTCCTCCGGGAGGGAGTTCCAAAGACGCGGCCCGGCCACCGAGAATGTCCTCTCCATTGTGGCCCCCCGCTTAACATGGGGGGACCACAAGATCATTCCAACCACTTTGTGTCTCTGTCGCTTGGGACCAACACGGCGATCGCACGCTCTCTCTGGACCCGAAATAACCTAAGAAGTGAGCAAGTTGCAACTTGGAAGGGATGCAAAGAAGTCTGGGGTAGGGGAGTGTCATGGAGAAACATAGGGTCACACTCGTGTAACACGGGACTACATGTAGACTACAAGTCTGGTAAATATGTCATGCAAAAGGTTCCACATGTATGTAATGTTACAACTGAGAACTGTAAAACTCAAATTAGGGCTCTGACATATCACCAAGCTACAGGAAATGCGAAGAGATACCAAAAAATTGTATTTGAGAACACTTGCCAGACGGAACTCTGTGGAGATGTAGATGGGCCTTTATGTTTGCCTGGGTTGCCTACATGACATTGCAGGTCTCCCAAAGGCGGGAACAGAGACAAAGAAGGAGAAAGGAGAAAGACTATTTAAAGAGGCCAGTGAGTCACCTTAAGAGTTCTCTCCCAGAGCCATCTAGAGCATCTGCATACAAAAGCCTGCCAGCAGCAGGCTGGAGAAACCATGAGCAAAGAGGCAGTGACAGGGAGTGTGACAGCCGTTTTCAAATTCCTAGCAGGAGGCCACAGAAGAGACCATGAGCATTTGTCCTACATGGGTCACAGGAGGTGGAAGGAGAGGGAACAGGCTTCAATAGCAGCCAGGGAGAGATCAGAAAAAACATCCTTGGTTTTCTCACAGTTGGGAATCTCCTTCTTTGAAGGACTCCAAAACCCAGTGTCTGGATGAGCCTCTGGCTGCAGGGAGAGGGTTGTGGCAAAAAGCCCCATGCATTTGGCCTTGCATTTGTCCAGAACACATGGCGATGAGTCAACACCTCAGGCCAAGAGCTTTTTTGGGTAGGATGTAGCACCAGACACTCTGATTGGCTAGTCTCTCTGGCACAAACCAATCCCTGTAGAGAGTGAACAAGGCTGTTTGTCAGCCGAGCCCCAGTGATCCTGAAGGGGCACACGGATTAAATTGGTAACGCGGGGCCAGACCCCTCTCGGAGTACAGTGCTCTGCATTTCTAGAAGGGCGATGACCAACTGGGAAGGGTTCAGAGGAGGGCGACAAGAATCCTCAAGGGTCGGGAATACAAGTTGGATGAGGAAAGGCTGGTGTGTTTAGCCTAGAGAAAAGAAGATTGAGGGGTGACACGTTGACAGTTTTCAAACATTTAAAAGGATGCTGTAAGAACGATGGAGAACGTTTGACCTTCATTGTCATGGAGGACATGACAAGAAGCCACAACAGAACAAGCCTCCTAGGGACACCATGGAGCGAGTCTCCCTTCCTTGCAGTTTTGAAGAGAAGTCTGGGCAGGTGTCTGTCAGGGCCACCTCAGGCAGAGGGAGTGGAGCTACGAGGCCCCTCCCAGTTCTATGACTGGCTCTCCGGAGTGCCGTACACAGTTAGACCAAGGGTCTGCCCGGTCCAGTGTCCTGTCTCCAACCTCAGTTTCAGTGCTTTAGAGAAGTGCCCAACGGGTCACTGGGGAGCGATTCCTCCAAACCTACTTGACAAATAGCCATTCATGGACCTATCCTCACCCCCTGCCCAAACAGCTAAGTAACTGGGCGGCTTAGTGCATGCTTAGCAGAGGATTGTATTTCTGATAGGACCTGCTTGCTTTGTCAAATCCAAAGAACCCACCGTCGGCTTTAAAACAAAAATCTCAGGATTTTGAAGCCAATCCCAACATTTGAGCCCCACATTTAAAGAACAATGTAGCCAAATTGGAGAAGATCGAGAGGACAGCGACAGAGATGGTGAAGGGCTGAGAAGGCAAGTCAGGGGAGAGGTGAAAGTGAGGGGGATGTTTAGCTTAGATAAAATGAGACTAAGGGCACAGGTGGGTGTCATGGGGGGGGCAGTGAAATGAGAAGCCTTGGTGATTATGATTATGTCTTGTTGATATGTGATATAATGTTATTAACTGCATAATGTAATCACGTTCTGTCACAGGGTTGGGTGTGGCTCAGGTGGTAGAGTGCATGCTTTGCATGCAAAAGATCCCAGGTTCAATCCCCAGGATCTCTGGTAGCATGGCTGGGTAAGCCCCCTGCTGGGGATCCTGGTAGGTCTCAGGTAGCACGTCTGGGTGAGGCCTCTGCCGGGGATCCTGGAGGGTCTCCGGTAGCGCGTCTGGGTGAGGCCTCTGCCGGGGATCCTGGAGGGTCTCGGGTAGCACACCTGGGTGAGGCCTCTGCCGGGGATCCTGGAGGGTCTCGGGTAGCGCATCTGGGTGAGGCCTCTGCTGGGGATCCTGGAGGGTCTCGGGTAGTGCATCTGGGTGAGGCCTCTGTCACAAAGAGATACTTGACTATAGGTCTAACAAATATGTAAAGCTAAAGGTTAAACATGTATGTAATGTTACAGCTGAGAGCTAGAAACTCACTTCATGTAACCACGTAATGTAAAACAGAGAGACGGAAACTCACTCCAGGCAATGGGGAGAGACAAAGGGGGTGTAGTCAGAAAGGCTAACACCTCCACCGAAACCAGACATGCCCCATGGAGTTGCAAATTAAGCTTCTATGCCTATGTGCCTGGAACCACAGAGGCTCCAGGTGGGAAAATGAAACAAAGGGATTGTAAAGTATTTAAGGGAAGATCTTTTGCTATCAAGAGACCATTGGAATTCAATTCACCCTCTGACTCCAAGAGTCACGGATCAAAGCTGGGGGAAGGGCAGCAGCCTGCCAGCCAGTTTTGCTGAACGAAATGCGTTGAGAGAAGAACTTTGATTTCTAAGAACCGGTGCCCGGTCAAACTTTCCATCATTGACTGAGACATGAACTGAACCACTTTGGACCTGGATAGGGTAAGATCTTAAATAGGGAATTACCCAGTGTGGAATAGGAATGCATTATTTACTTTTGGTTTTAATTGCCACTCTGTATTCAAACTATCTTTGCTTATGTAATCAATAAACTTTCTTCTCTACTAAGAAGGGCTCTGTGGTCTACATTGGGAACACAAGTGAGTAACTCGTGCCCTCAAGCACGTGCGAACCCAGAGAGAGAGAGTGTGTGGACGGGAAGCTTTTCTGGACCTTGGGTGAGGGTCTTGGGTAGCACATCTAGGTGAGGCCTCTGCCGGGGATCGCAGAGGGTCTCAACGTGCCTGGGTGAGGTCTCTGCTAGAGACCCTGGAGAGTCAGATTTGAAACCCTGCTGCCGTGTCAGGTTGTGACAGTACTGGGCTGAGATGGACCATTGGTCTGACTCAGTTAGGCAGCTGCTTATCGCCTTAAGAGAGTTGATTATTGACCACAAGACTCAATGACTGTAAAAGTTACCACTGACTAAGTTGTGACAATGGATGTGAAATGCTGGACTCTGGGGGTCAGAGAAAGACCCTGCCCAGGAGGGGCTCGGAGCAGGACTGAGCGATAGTGACAAGAGATAAGGAAATGCCAGAACAAGCGGAGCGACCTGTCACGGAGAAACATGGGGTCACACACGTGTAACACGGGACTACATGTTTGGTAAATGTGTGGTGCCAAGGGTTTCACATGTATGTAATGTTACTATACATGTACACTATGTAATGTCAAAGGTTCCACATGTTTGTAATGTTAACTCTGAGAAC
>QEPC01007020.1:175991-188576 GCA_003113815.1 Sphenodon punctatus
AATCCCTTGTGCCCTTGGGGGGGTACCACACACCCCTCCCAGAATCCCTAGCACCAGCCCCCCCCCGAATCCCTTGTGCCCTTGGGGGGGTACCATACCCCCCTCCCAGAATCCCTAGCGCCTACCCCCCCCGAATCCCTTGTGCCCTGGGGGGGGGTACCATACCCCCCTCCCAGAATCCCTAGCACCAGCCCCCCCCAAATCCCTTGTGCCCTTGGGGGGGGTACCATACCCCCTCCCAGAATCCCTAGCGCCAGCCCCCCTAAGAGATACCGCTGCCTTCTCCCACAATCCCTAGAGCTAGCTCCGTTCCCCCCCCCTCCCAGAATCCCTTGCAGCAGCTGCTGTTGGGCACCTCTGCCCCATTCCCGAGCCCTCCAGCCCCAGAGGCTCAGCTCCTGGGTGCTTGAGCACTGGCTCCTTGGCTCCCAGGCTGCGGGACGGCGTAGGTGTGTTCCCTGGGGTTGCCACGGCTGCTCTGCCCCGGGGGCAGGGTTCAGAGGGCACTTTGCCTCGCGGGATGCTTTGTCCTAGGCCTGTTGTGGCAGCCGGCCGGTATCACAGCGGCGCTCACGCGGGTGGCTGCCCCAGAGACGTTTCCACGGGAGCACCGTACCCCCCAGTCCACAAAGGGGTCCGTTGCTCTGGGGCCGCCTGTTCACACAGAGAATCCTCTGCTCCTCCCGCAGGCTGGGGACAGCCTGTACAGGGAGGCAGCGGTCCTGCCCCCCGGTTTGCCTGCCTTGGCCATGTTAGATTCATGGGGTGCCCGTCCCCCTTCCCGAGGGAGGATGAAGCCCCCACCCCAGTGCCAGGACTCCTGCCCCTTCCTGCGGGAACGACACACAGGAACATCGGGGGGCAAGTCCCGCAGCGGGACCCGGGTTGCCTTGGCGCTGAGCAGGGGGTTTCTCTCCCCAGCCGGTGTTTCGTCTGCTCTTCCCCAGAGAGGATCGGCCAGGGGGTCCGTTTGGATTCACCCCAGCCGCCATGGAAGAGCCGTCTGCCGCCGGGCGGCGGGTGCCCAGGAAGCGGAAGGAGGCCGAGAGACCAAAGAGGAAGAAGGCGGCGGCCCGCAAGGCTCCCTCGCGGCCCGCCCCGGATTACTTGGTGCACGAGACCGACAATGACATGCTGCTGATCATCTCCAACGTGGGCCAGGAGCGGGAGCAGCCGCCCAAGAGGAGGAGGCTGGGCAAGAAGCCACAGCGCCTCCCAAGGAAGCGGGCTCCGAGGGGAGGCGGGAGAAAGAAAGGAGGAGCCCCGGGGGCAAAGAAAGCTGCTTTCAGGGGGCCCGAGGCAGGGAAGGCCCCCGCCACCCACACGGGGCGAGCTCCTGGAAGCGCCTGGGGGGAGCAGCTCCCTGTGGAGATCCTGGTGCGCATCTTCCAGCCCGTGGTCTCCTCGGAGGGGGCGGTGCCCTTTCTCTGCAGGTAGGTGGGGGGGGGGGGAGCCAGCTTGGGGGCATGCGCGCCGGGGGGGGGGGATGCTGCCTGCACTTACCAGGTAGCACCTGCTGCCCTGCCGTGCCCTCATCCTGCCGTCGGAGCAAGTCTCGGCTCTGCCGGTCTCTGGGCATAGACGAGAGGGGGGGACCTTCAGCTTTGCCGGGAGCGGGCAGCGCGGTTACCCCACCTTGCCAAACCCTGCCGTGGGCAAGCAGCCGACAAAGCCCTGCCCAGGGGGGGGGGTCTCCAGCTTGGCAAAGGCCATAGCCGTGACTGGTTTCTCCACAGGGTGGCCCGCGTTTGCCGGCTGTGGTACGGCGCAGACTCCAACCCTGTGCTCTGGCAGAAGGTCTCCGTTGGCTTCTGCTGGGTGGCCCCTGGGCTGAAGCAGCCTCCTGCAACCGAGAAGAAAATCCTCGGCACCGTGGCATGGCTGGTCGCGGACAGGTGGGTGGAGGGCAGAGGGTGCGGTACCTGACTCCCTTTGCAGAGGCTCTACAGCATTCATGGGGTGCCCGTCCCCCTTCCCTGGTGAGGATGTAGCCCCCACCCCAGTGCCAGGACCCTTCCCCGGAAACAAAGCTCGGAGTCCATGGTTAGTAGGGGGGGCGCTCAGGAATCTACTGGGACCGCTGCCGCCGTACAACTTAGTCACTGGCCATCTGGGAAAGAGTGAGGGGGCCAGATCTGTAGCGCACACAAAATGATTCAAGTTCATTGAGTCCCACGCAGACTATGAAGCATCCCAGAAGGCTCCTGCGCGCCTGGGAGATGGGGCAATAAGGCAGGGGAAACTCCACGTAGACCAGTGCAAAGCGATGCCCGTAGGAAATGCCAGGAAGTGTCATCCTGCTGGTGCTGGGCTCTAAATGAGGGGATTTGCTGCACAGGAAAAGGGTCTTGGCGTCGCGGCCGCGGCCAGTTGGTTGAAACCCGCAGCTCGGGGGGTGGCAGCGTCGAAAGGACAAAGAGGATATTAGGAATGATTGGGAAAAGAGATGGTCTTTAAATAAAATGGGGAAGATAATGATACTGTATAAATGGATGGGTGCACACCCCCCCTTGAATATTGGGTGTAGTTCTGGTCTCCCCATCTCCAAAAGGACAGAGCAGACATAGGAAAGGTGCAGAGAAGGGCAACGGAGGGTCCAGAGCGGCTTCCGTAGGAGGAGAGGCTGAATTGGTTCGGGCTCTTGGAGAAGAGGCGATGGGGGGGGGGGGGGATAGGATTAGTGCTGTTATTTACCCCAAGTAACCAGGGAGCTGTTATTTACTCCTTGACAAGCTCCTAGAACGAGAGGACACTTTCGCCCCCGCCCCCCTAACATTAACTGGCAGCAGTTTGAAGGCAAATAGTCAGAAGCTTTTCACTCAGTTCAGGATTTAACCCACGATACTCATTACCAGGGGACATTGTGAAAACCAGTAGCGTAGCTGGGTTCAGAAAGGGCCGGATCCTTTCTTAGAGGACAGGACCACAGAGAGCTTTTAGTCAGAATGGTTGGGAGCAGAGAAGCGTTGACTGTCGAGGGGCTGGGGGGGAGCAGCAGGGAAGGAATCGCTCCATTGTGACATTTGCACTTGCTCTGAAGCTGCTGCTGTCGGAGACAGGATACTGGGCTGGATGGAGCATCGCTCTGACCCAGTCCGACACTTCTTATATCCTTATTTCCCTGCCCAGCTGGTCTCTGGTGGGGACGTGAGGCTCAGAATCGGGGCTAGTGCTGTGCCTGCTTCCTCTTTGCAGGTTTTCCCTCCTCCGGGACTTTGCTCTCTGTCACTGGAAGAACCACGTGCCCTTCGTCCTGAAGGTGAGAGGGGTTGGGACTGTCCCGGACTGCACCCCGTGTGCCCCGCCTGCCACCTGCCTCTAGGGGGCACTCCCATCCTCCTGGATCTAGCTGGCTGTGACCAGGCCTCCCTCTCTGCTCCGTGGGATCCCCCCCCCCCCCCCCGTTTCTCTCTCCCTAGAATTCACCCCTTTGGGGAAACACCTCCAATCAGCTCGAGGATTTCCGAGCGGCACGGCGGCATGGGGGTGGGGCGGAGCTGGCCGAGGGGCACAGCTGTTGGGCGTTGGACAGTCTGGACAGGAGCTTGCTCTAGATGCCCGTTCCCTGGGCTCACCCAGCGCAAGCAACGAAGCGCGGGAGCCTCTCGTAAGTGCAGGCGCGTCTGCGGCGACTCTCAGCTCTGTTCCAGTTGAGCCGAGGGAGAGTGGCCTCGGGCTCCTGCCTTGCTGGGTTCCCGTGCTCCCAGATCGTGTAGAGTGAGGATCCGTGGGGGCGCGTTGCCTCCAGCTAACCCCCCTCTCCTCCCCCCCGTCTTGCTGCAGGCCGTCTCCGACTCCTGTCCCCTCCTCTCATCGCTCAGTCTGTGCCATTGCAGCCGGGTGGACACGGAGTCTCTCCACGCGCTGGCTGAGCGCTGCCCGCAGCTGGAGAGCCTCAATCTGCAGAACTCCCAGGTGGGTGCGCGCGGGCGGGCGGGCGGGCGGGCACCTGGAGCTCAGGGCAGGCCGGCCGACCCTTCGACAGCAACAGTCCAATTGCAGGCTGTCGTTTGGGTCTTGGTTTATGGAAATGTCTGCCCATTTAAAATAGCCCTTCACCTGTCTCTGACGTTTGGCTGGAAAAAGCGATCTTTAAAAAGTGAAAGGAATCGAGCTTCTCTCCTATAAAGCCGGACTCAATCCCTTGTTCGTCCCATCTTTATTCTAAGCCAGTCACGCAGCACCGCAACCACCAGTCCCGGTGAGCGCTGCTGTGCACAAAGCTCGCCCTCGTGGAGTGCTTTCCTCACTCCATGCATCTCTCGTGTGGATTCTCTGATCGATGAAACGCTCTGTGGATTCACTCTCTAGCCCCGGTGCTAGGAAATAGCTCATCCTCGACTACTGACGCTGGGCTGGGAGTTTTTGTTTGTGTTTTAAAAAGAATTTCAGCATGAAAGAAATCACAACATTGGCCCGTTACAAGAGCCAGATTCGACCCCCTCTGACTCTAGTTCTGTTACCAGAGCTACAGGAGGAAGGGCTGCCGGCTGCCGGCTGCTTCTTGTTCAGCCGTTTAGAGAAGAACGCTGTATACGGCCCGATAGACTCAATAGCTGTTTTAATGTTACTGCAGCGTCACTAGCAGTGTGGCTGGGTAGCCAGACTTTGTAGCTGTCATGCCAGGAGCCCTGGGTTCTAGCCTGCTCTCTACCCTTGTCTCCCCTCTCCATTAGTTTCTTGGGGGGAAAAAAAAAGAAACTTCTGTAAAGTAAAACTGCTAAAAGTCCTGGAAAATCCAGGGCATCCTACAAATCTGGGAGACTTGGGAGGGATGGCTCCGGGACAGGGACTGGCCCAGCCAGGCCCCAAGGGGCTGCGGGCAGGACTCGGCTCCCTTGGGATGAAAAGCTGGCTTGCTGTTTGAGGGCAATGCCATGGGCACATGCTCTGGGGGGGGATTGGGGCAGCTGCAGTTTCTGGTGCCATGCTGACTTGGCTGGCCCCACAGGGGTGCCTCATTGTTTGCCACCCCTCGCAGAAGAGCACCCATTTACACCCCTGTAGCCTGTGGGGCTTTGAAGCGAGGCCCCTCTGTGATGGATGAGTAGGGCAGCTCAGGTTCCCTGGGGTAGCGTCCAGGCTCTCTGTGGACTCCTGCTGCAGGAGACCGGCGAGTCTGGGGTAGCATCCAGGCTCTCTGCGGACTCCTGCTGCAGGAGACCGGCAAGTCTGGGGGAACGTCCAGGCTCTCTGCGGACTCCTGCTGCAGGAGACCGGCGAGTCTGGGGTAGCGTCCAGGCTCTCTGTGGACTCCTGCTGCAGGAGGCCGGCAAGTCTGGGGTAGCGTCCAGGCTCTCCGCGGACTCCTGCTGCAGGAGACGGGCAAGGCTGGGGTAGCGTCCAGGCTCTCCGCGGACTCCTGCTGCAGGAGACCGGCGAGTCTGGGGTAGCATCCAGGCTCTCTGCCGACTCCTGCTGCAGGAGACCAGCAAGGCTGGGGTAGCATCCAGGCTCTCTGCCGACTCCTGCTGCAGGAGACGGGCAAGGCTGGGGTAGCCACTCCAGACCCAGAGGAGTCTCGCAAGCGTAGTAACCGGCTGCTTTGTGCCCAGGTCAGTTCCTCAGCCGTGGTGAGCTTTCTGGAGGCGGCAGGCTCTCGCATCAGGCAGCTGTTGCTGACGTACAGCGGCCAGATGAACGCCATCATCACCACCCTTGCGGTAAGCACGGCTAGGGCCGGGGAAAGGAGGGGCTGGCGGTACGTGCAGCTAGGATTGTGGCATCAGGGAATAGGAGCACCCCATCCCTGTGCTCTGCCACTAGAGCCCCGCTCTGTAACGCAGTGCTTCCTGGCCCCCTGCATGCTCCGACTGCCTGCACAATGGCTATGGGGCTGGTGTGCTCTCTCAACCCTCCTCTGGTTCCCTCTACAGAGCGGCTGCTGCCCCAGGCTGCAGCTCCTGGAGGTGACCACGGAGCTGAAGCAGAGTAGTCAGCACTTCCAGCTCCCCATCGAGCAGCTCCAGACAGCCTGCCCCCGCCTGCAGGTAGGTGACTGTAAAGCGGGGGTCCTGCAGCAAGCCCAGCTCACAACACATGGACAGCCGGAGCCTGGAAGGGAAGGGGTTCCCAGAGAGAGCTGTATTCCTATCCTGGCCAGCCCTGGCTCCCCATCCCAGCCACCGGTTGCCAGTCCGGTGCCCACTCCCCCACTCCCAACATCCATGGAACTTCTTGACTCCGTCCCACTCCCACCCACTCCGATGAGAGAACCAATCCTGGTTGTCACGGTTTTGGGGTCCACTACCCCACTTTCCTGGGTTGGGTGATTCAATTTCCCTCACTTACAGCCCACTCGAACCAGCTCTCTCTCTGGCTGATTCAGTTCTGCAAAGGGGATAATCCTTTTGTCTCCCAAACTCCCAGAAAGCTTCCCGTTCTCACACACGCTCTCTGGGTTCGCAAGCGCTTGAAGGCTCAAGTTGCTCACTTGTGTTCCCAGTGTAGAACAAGGGAAAGCACTTCTTCATAGATAAGAAGAAAGTTTATTGATTCCATAAGCAAAGGTAGTTTGACACAGAGTGGCTTATAAAGGAAACAAAACAACGCATTCCTATTCTGTACTGGATTAGTCCCTAAGTATATCTTATAGGGATGTGCGAACGGAACCGAGTTCAGAAATTCGGTTCGGTTCAAAAATCGAGTTCGGTTCGAAAGTTCGGTTCGGTCGACCGAACTATTCTGGTTCGGTCCGAACTGCGTTTGCACATCCCTAATATCTTACCCTACAGAAAGTCCATTCACTTGAGTTTGTCCTCAGCCAGGTGTAGTGACTGGATCCTTAATCTTAGTTGTTAGAAAACAAAGTCTCTCCAGCACATTGCTGCAGTCGGCTGGCTGACAGCCTCCGCGAGTCAGAAATTGAGCAAGATCCCAACATTAACTGGGTTCCGGGGAAACCAATCTCTCTTTAAATCTCTCTTCATTTCCTTTGTTTAAACCTTCCCGCTTGGCGGAATCAGCGAGTCTCCTGACGTCTGCAGGAAGAACTTAGTGTGCCCCTCTGTAGTCCGTGTGTGCGAAGGTGCCAGGCTTCTCTGTGACTACGCGGTCTGTAGCTTGTCTCTCTCCATTGCATTAATTGAGTCAGTGGCTCTCGGTTTTACATGACGTGAGTTTCCAGTTCATAGCTTCAGCATTCCATACGTCTTTAGCCTCTAGCCCGGTTTTTCTTTGTGACACTGGTCCTGCCTTCCTTGCTGGGTTTGCACGGGGTGCAGGGAGCCTGGGCTCTGGGAGTTTTGGGGCAGGCCTAGACCAGCCCCAGGAGCCTCGGGCCTGCCCAGAAGGCCCTCCCAGACAGACAGACAGAGGGATGGGGGCTCAAGGCTGTTTCTCCTGCCCTCCGTCCTTGGGGAGGGGGTTCTTCACTAGGTCCTTTCACTCCCCGCTGTGTGACCCTCCCTGTCCTCCAGGTGCTGCGCCTGCTCAACGTGATCTGGTCCCCGAAGCCCATTCCCCGCTCGGCCCCCGCCTCCCCGGGCTTCCCCCAGCTGCAGGAACTCTGCCTGGCCACCACCTCCTACTCCTTCATCGATGACGGCGTGTTGCAGCGAATGCTCCAGGCCTCCAGCCAGCTCCGCATCCTCGACCTGCGCGGCTGCTTCCGGGTCACGCCCAAGGGGCTGGAGACGCTGCCCTGCCCGGGTGAGTGCCCTCCTCCAGCCCTTGGGGGCTGGCTAGCTCTCTCTGGTCTGCTGTGCTCCCTGCACCCCGGACGGCAACTGCAGGGGAGCAGGGGCTCCGGCCTGCAGACTTGGTGGCTGGGAGGGAGGCCCTGGGGCGGGGAGGCCTCTGGCCAGGACGCAACGGGCCAATTTTTTCCAGGATACATGTTGCAGGGCCTACATTGGAGCCGCCCTGCAACATGTATTTTTTCATCAACATCCTGGGGAAAATTGGCCCCTGTGGCAATTCCGCTTATGGGTCCCGTGTTCCCCACCCCTGGGCTCAGGGCTGCTCCCCTTGCTGCCTGCACCCACCCCCCCACCAGGCCCTTGAACCCGCCCATCCCTCTCTGCCGCCAGACCTGGAGCAGCTCTACCTGGGCCTCTACTGCAGCGCCAACCACCTGCGCCTGCCCCTGGAGGGCAGCCCCCTGCTCACCCGCAAGTGGCGGCAGAGCCTGCAGGAGCTGGACTTGGCCGGCCAGAGCTTCAGCGAGCACGACTTGGAGGAAGCCATGGAGTGCTTCACGCAGGGCGGGGGCGAGGTGGCCCTGCGCTCCCTCAACCTCACCGGGACCAAGGTCACCCTCGGCACAGTCAGGTGAGAGCCGCAGATGCCCTCCCTCCCGGTGGGGCTTCCAGTGGGGGCTCCCGGTGGGCCTCCCGGTGGGGCTTATCTATATGGCGCTAGCAATGAACGAGCCTTAACTATGGAGTCAGCACAGTTCAGACTAAGGCTGCTGATTGAAGGTGTGCGAGCCCAAGATTAAATCCAAAAGAGAACGCAGTCTAATTACACGGAGGTTTCCTGTCTGCCCTCTTACCCTGGGGCTCAGATCCCGTCCGGCTCGGCCTGATGGCGAAGCCGGGTTCAGTTCTTGGAGAGAAGTTGGAAAGTCCATGTTGCTCCCAACCTCTCCCTTGGGCTGTTGGTTCCTCGCTTGCAAGATGGAGAGTCCTCTTCCTCCTCTCTGGGCTGGCGTCCATCACTTCCCCCTGGCTGCTTCCATTGTCGCTCTAGGTACCTGTCCTGGAGGGGCTGGCCCTGCCTAGCTGTTACCTTATTATTATTATTATTATAAACATTTATATAATGCCAGCAATGTACCCGGTGCTTACAAAGAACAAGATAGACACGGTCCCTGCCCGAGAGCTCACAATCTAAAGACAGGGGGAGGGGAGACAGGGAAAGGGGAACAGAGGGAGAGACAAGGGATGCGACATTCATGAGGCTGCGAGAGCTCAGGTACACGTTCTTGGCTTGGTTACAGTAAATTGGGAGTTTGCAGATAACAGGTGGGGGATAATCCTGGGTGGGGATGATTAGCAGGCGTTAGGGAGGGCGGAGCGGAAGAGGTGGGTTTTGAGGAGGGACTTGAAGGTGTGGAGGGTGGGGGCAAGTCGTACGAGGGCAGGGAGGGAGTTCCAGGCGTGTGGGGCAGCGAGGGAGAAGGGACGAAGGCGGTTGGGGGAGCAGGGGGGGTGAGGGAGGGGATGGGAGAGGAGCGGAGTGCTCGAGCAGGGGTTCGGAGGGAGATCAGGGCAGAGAGGTTGTGGGGGGGCGAGGTTGTGAAGAGCTTGGAAACAAATCACTTGCTTTTTTGGACAATGAATTTCCTGTCCCCACCCCCTGGGCTGGGTCTGCCAGGGTGGGGCTCACAATCTGTTAGCGGTAACGTTCCCCTATCCTATCCTCTAATATCCCCGAATTTCCGTGGTGTCCCATGTTGCCCATGACACCTGCCTGGCCGGGCTTGCGGTCCAGGGGAGACGAGGGAGAGCGGGTCCATGGGGAGAGACGCAGGGAGACATTCACAGAGCTGAGACGTCGCAGGAGCCCCTGTTTCTGCTGGACGGGAGCGGGAGTGGCCTGTGGGGTGAGGGGGCTGGGGAACGCCTGGAGCAGGAGCAAGGTTTGAAAGCGGGCAGAGAGCCCTAGCGCTCAGGAAAGTGGTGTGAAGCCCAGCGGTGACGGCGGCACGGGCAGGTTGGCTCCTCTCAGCCCTTCCCTGCCCGCTCAGAGCTGGCCTTCACCGCACGCCTGCTGCGAGGGGGAGGGGATGTGGGTGTTGTTATTGATCGCGTGTGTCTGCCAGCCGAGAAGCTGCACCCGGGTCGAAGCGTAAAGGGGCGATCTCTGGGATGCTGACCTTTCTGCCCTCCCTGCAGTGCCCTCATCGCCAGCTGCCCAGCCCTGAGCTACCTCAATCTCTCCTCCTGCCGCTACCTGCCGCGGGGCATGAAGAAGGTGTACCGGGGGCAAGCTGACCTCCGCCAGTGCCTGCGCCAGCTCCTGACCAGCACGGACGAGCCAGCGGCTGAAGGGCACCGCTCCTAGCCAGTGAGCCGCGGGCCCCACCTCCCAACAGCCCAAACACCCGGTCCGGCCCTGCCCCAGGGATTCCAGCCGCTGCGTCTGGTCTGGATTGTCAGGTCCCCTTGGCAGCCTCCCTGCCGGCTGCCCTGAGGACACGGGGGTGGCTAGTTTCCTGGGATTAGTGACAGACGGGGCACCCCCCTGCCTTTGCCCCTTTTTGTATCCCATTCCTGTCATCTTGGCCAGGGTTTTCTCACATAGCGTTACCGCAATAAAAGGTTTCTGTTACCCTGGTGGGCCCTGGCGTGCTTTCCCTGCCAGCTTCGCGGGGCACTCGGGGCAGCACAGGAGGGACGTCTGCCATCTGCCCCCTCTGGTGTTACCGTACATTTTCTATTTGGGTGTGGCCAGGCGGCTCGCGGTACCAAGGAGACACACACACACACACACGCCCGTCGTGCCAGCTGCTTTTAACAAAAAAAACCTTTCTTTCTTAAGAGCAAATGTTTCAGAATCCTTCCTAGCAATGAGTTAATCCCCTCTCCCCGGAGCAGCCGAGTCACAGAGGCAGAAGTCCAGTTTGGTTGATCAGGCGGGCGGATGTGCTTCTGGGGAGGGGGTTTTCCAAGTGGTGATCTCCTTCCCTTCCTAATATTCAGTTCGTCTCCTCCCTTACTGGCTTGGCCAGTTACCCTGCCCTTTGGCATTCTTCTCAAAAGGGCCAAACTCCCACAGCCCCCTGTCACTCGAGCCGGCTGCCATATCTACATAGACGATCCTTTCACGAATGCAGCTCTGGTCAAGCAGCCCCTTGCGCTTGTAGCAGCCCCTCGCGCTTGTACATTATTTCTCCTGGTCTAAGCCGTTTCTCTGTTCCCCACAAGCAGCCGTGCCTGCTCCGCTTAGTAGCCCCTTATGGCGCGCTGTTAGACTCGGGGGTGCCCTGTTGTGCTAACTTTCAGCCCATGATGTTAATGTGATCGGGCTCATCGGCGTATTCACAGCTCAGCCCCTCAACAGGGACCTTGGCCCCTGGTTGCTTTGGGATGGGAAGATGATGTATTTTATTGTATTTCGGTCCCACCCCAAGGGTTCCGGGTTGCAGTACACAAATATTAGATAGATCAAAGCCAATTAAAAATCCCCTCTTCCAAAACCACGTCCACCCCCAGCCTAATGCCTGGCCAGACAAATGTCTTCTGTCGCCTCCGATGAATTTTAGACAAAACGTCCACCCTCATCGTGATTAGGGGATTGGGGAGCCACCTAGAACGCCTCTCTCTGTGCCTTTGTTGTACGGGGTTTGTGGAGAGAGAAATGTAGGGGGAGGAAGGGACTCCCAGCTGACCGAGGAGGAGCTCTGCTCTGGCAGGTGAAGGCTTTGTAGGTCAAAACCAGACCAATTGTGCCTCTGACACTATTGGGGGCCAATGCAGACCCTGGAGCAATGATGCGATGTACTCTTGGTGCCCCACTCCTGACAGAAGGTGGGGGCTGCTGGGTTCTGCACCCGCTGCAGCTTCTGAACCATCGCCAAGGGCAGCCCCACGTAGAGCCCATGGCAGAGGCTATGAAGGCACAGGTGATGGGGACGAGGGCGGAGTCTGAAGGAACGGGTCGCAGCCTTCTCACCAGATGGAGTTGGTGAAAAGCGCCCCTGGCCACCTCCACATCCTAATGCTCCAGGTGCAGCAAATGGATCCAGGAGCGTCCTTAGGCTGCAACGCTGAGTGACCAGGGGAGGCTGGACCCTGCCAATGATGGGCATCCTTATGCCCCCCCCCCATTCCTGTTCTTCAGGGGGAACTGGGTGGAGAGTGTGATTGGCCAGCAGCTGGGATATGAGCCCTGGTTAGCCCATGGTCTTTGTGGGGCTAAGGGGATAATTAGGGGATTGGGTAGCCAGGCCCCTCCCTTCTGAGGAAGGGAGAAGCCAGCCCCTGCTTCACTGACGTCCGAGGTGCAGAACCTGGGGGTGCTCCTCGAGGCGCAGCTCCGCCTGGCTCTCCAGGTGGAGGCTGTGGCGAGGAGTGCCTTCCGCCGGCTACATCTGGTGCGGCGGCTTCGGCCGCTGGTTTCAGTTCCGGACTCGGACACGATCATCCATGCTTTTATCACCTCTCGGTTAGACGACTGCAACGCGCTCTACGCGGGGCTGCCTTTGGTGACAGCTCGGAGGCTGCAGCTGGTGCAGAATGCGACGGCCCGGCTCCTGGTGGGACCGGGCCACCGGGAGCATATTACACCGGTGCTCCGGTCTCTGCACTGGCTGCCAAGAGTCTTCCGGGCCCCATTCAAAGTGTTGGTTTTAACCTTTAAAGCCTTACACGGTCTGGGCCCTGTTCACCTGCGGGACCGCCTCACCCCCCGGGTTCTGGATCGGCCCCTGCGGTCGGCTGGGGGGCTGTTGGAAGTCCCCCGGGTGTCTCAGGGGGCACACAGAGCAGGGCGTTCTCAGTCGCTGCGCCGCGCCTCTGGAACTCCCTCCCGGTGGGGGCGCGATTGGCCCCGGACCTTCCGGCCTTTCGGCAGAACTGTAAGGCATGGCTGTTCCGTCAGGCATTTGGTGAGGGGTAGGGATAGGGTGGAGTGGGTAGG
>QEPC01007029.1:1563-12306 GCA_003113815.1 Sphenodon punctatus
ATTCCCCTCCAGAATCTGCCAGTATGTCTGTTGAACGGCCAGCGCAATTCCGGAGGGGGGTGATTTTGCTATTCCATTCCATGGCAGGGAGCTGCCGCGGCACGTCTGAAATTATCCTACGTGGCAGATGAAATTTAATGTGGACACGTGCAAAGTCATGCACATAGGGAAAAACCCAAACACTATATGTATACAATATTGGGTTCTAAATTAGGAGATACCACTGAGGAAAAAGACCTTGGAGACATTGTGGACAATACATTGAAATCTTCAGTCCACCATGCAGTGGTGCTCAAAAAACAAACATAGGAATTATTCAGAAAGGGATAAAGAATAAAAATTAAAATATTGTAATGCCTCAATATGAATCTATGGGTGATTTTAGATGATACGGGCCTCCCTCTAACCACAGTCAATCCCCTGTGGTGGAGGAGAGGCCCGTAACGTCTAATGGGGTTCCCGCCAGGGGTTCACCCCAGTGAACCTCTCTTGGGAATCAGATTAACCACGATTCCGGAGGTGAGGCCGGCCTCACCTCCAGAATCGTGGTTAGCACAACCACGATCCGGGATTGGTGGAACGGAACGTCTGTTACCTCTGCCAGCCTGGATCATGGCCCAGACCATGCTGCGGGATCAGGTGCAGCAGCCGAATTGGCTGCTGCACCCGCTCGTCTCCCAGAGAACGGGTGGCCGGGGGAGCATGGGGGGCGGGGCTGTGAGGCCGCACGTCATGTCACGCGGCCCATCCCCCTCCCCAATCCCCTGTGGGAATCAGGCCGGCACGTCTAAAGGACGGCCGGTCTGATTCCGTACCGGGATCCGAAATGGATTCCGGACCATGGTTAGAGGGAGGCCTGTATCGTCTAAAATCACCTACTGGTACAACTGCAGCTGGAATATTGTATGCAGTTCTGGTCACCCCATCTCAAAAAAGATATAGTAGAAGTAGAAAAGGTACAGATAAAGGCAACAAAAATGATTAAAAGTATGGAACGAATTCCATATGAAGAGAGGCTTGATAGGCTGGGGCTCTTCAACTTGGAGAAGAGACAACTGAGAGGGAATATGATAGAAGTTTAGAAAATAATGAGTGGTGTGGAACACGTAAGTAAGGAGCTAAATAAGGAGCTGTTATTTACCCTCTCTAACAGTACTAGAACAAAGGGACGCTGCATGAAATTAAATGGCAACAGATTTAAAATAAATAAGAGAAGTTATTTTTTTCACTCAGTGCACAATTAACTTGTAGAATTTACTGCCAGAAGAAGTGGTCAAGGCCGGTAGTGTAGCTAGTTTTAAAAAGGGGTTCGATAAGTTCTTGGAAGATAGGTCCATAAATGGGGATGCAACCTCTTACTTTGCGGGGCTGGAACAACGGGGAATAGATTGCCCATTGTGACCTGTTGGATACTTCTCCCAAGATACAGAGATTGACCACTGTCGGAGACAGGATGTTGGGCTTAATGGACCATTGACCTGACCCAGTATGGCACTACTTATGTTCACATGCTGCTAGGGAGGCAGGCAGGCAAACATCCATGAATGCAATTGTGGCTCTATTTTCACAGAAATTAGCACATGTGGGAAGGAATGCACTATTCTGGTTTTATCCCCCCAAAACACTCATGCATGACTAGGTCCCCCAATTTAGCTTTTACAATGATGGGTGTTCTCTCACAATAAAAGCAGAATAGCACATTCCCACATGCGCTAATTCCTGTGAGAATAGAGTCGTGATAGCATTTATGGACGTTTCCCTGCCTTCCTGGTAATGTGTGAAAGTGGCCTTAGGCAGGGAATATCCTGCTTTTGGGGGGAGTTACTGCCAGGAGTGCCACAACAGGGCCCTGGGGCTGCTGCTAGAGCTGCACCCCCCACTCCTGCACCCCCCACTCCTGCAGGACTCCTCCATGCAAATGCCACCGCCGCCCTTCATCCCCACCAACAAAGGGAGCCACTGGACAGGGAGGGTGCGCACAAGCATCTGTTTGTCCGTGTGCACTAGAGTGTTCTTGTGCATGTACAGGGCCGGCCCTACCGTGGGGTGGCTCAGGGAGGCCTCCCCGGACCCTGTCCCCAGCTCCTGGCCTGACAGTGGCCAGGAACAGGGGACCCTGAGCACGGGGCCCCCAGCCGACTCTGACTGACAAGCAGTGAAGGGGTCCAGCAGGAGTGAGGGAGAGGCAGAGGTCCCGTCTCTCCTACACTCTGTGCTCCCCCTCTGCTGCCTGTCAGTCTTGGCCAGGGGAAATGAGGGAGAGGCAGGGCCTCTGCCTCTCCCTCATTTTCCCTAGCCGAAACAGCCAGGCAGCAGAGTGAGGGAGAAGCAGAGGCCCCACCTCTCCCTCATTCCGTGGGTGCCCCACTGCCTGTCAGTCTCTTGGCCAGGGAAAATGAGGAAGAGGTGGGTCCTCTGCCTCTCCCTCATTTCCCCTGGCCGAGACAGCCAGGCAGTGGAGGGGGGGGGGGCAGCGGAATGTCCGGTGGTGGCAGGCAGCACGGCAGCAGATTTAGTCTGCTTCCACGGTGCCTACCCCGCCTGAGGCTCCAAGCCCGGTGTGGGGCCCAGGCNCAGCAGAACGTCCGGTGGTGGCAGGCAGCACGGCAGCAGATTTAGTCTGCTTCCACGGTGCCTACCCCGCCTGAGGCTCCAAGCCCGGTGTGGGGCCCAGGCCAGCAGTGGCGGTGGCGGCGGATCAGGTAAGTGATCTGATGGCTCAGGCTTGGGGATGGGTGGAGGGGAGTAACCCTCCGCCCATCGCCGAGCCAAGGCCTGGGTACCATGTCGCCCTCCAGACCAAGCCGGGGAGCGCCCCCTGAGCAGGGGAGTACCTTTGTTCCCCGCCCTGGGCCCTGCATATAGTAACACTGGCCCTGTGCATGTATATGAAAGGACAGGGATTATGCCCCTCTGACTGCTGGAAATGTTGGGAGATGTGCAAGTAATGGGAGGCATGTCAAACACCAGGTAATCAGGGCAGGTGTAAAGCAAGGCAAGTATGGAGGAAAGTGGGACCGTTCTGAGGTTGAAAGTAAGGAGTAAGGTTGGGATGGAACAAGGACAGAAAAGAACATAAGAAGTGCCATACTGGGTCAGACCAATGGTCCATCTAGCCCAGCATCCTGTCTCCGACAGTGACCAATCACAGTGGCTTGGGAGAAGCACCGAACAAGTTACAATGGGGGATCCATTCCCAGTTGTTTTCCCCCAGCTCCCATCATATTCCCTGATCCTGTCTGGCATAGGAACAAAGGAACAAGGACAGAGAAAAGGAACAAGGTAAGGGCAGGACAGGAACACACCACAGGATCTCACACTGAAGTCAAGAGACATTACATTGCAGAGACACTTTCTGTCTCCCACAAGGGTCTTATATGGCCTAGGGCAGGCAATATGATGCAAACTGGAACTGTCAGATGCCAAGGGAGGGAAAAGCAGTGGTGGGTGGAGTAAAAGCACTGTAATTTGGCTTTGTGTCCCAAGTCCTTGACGAAGGAGTGGTCAGGACATCTGCTCAGGAAACTGATGATCTGGACTCAAGTCCTACTTCCCAATTCTGTCCTGACAGGCAGAACAGAGCTGGAAAAAAAAAAACAGCCTAGGGAGAGACTCAAGCACAGGTGTGTGTGTGTGTGTGTTTATGGAGAGCAGGTTAGTTGTCTTGGATTTTAATACAGTGCCAATCACTGGGCGTATCTAAGTTTTGATTCTCTCTCTGTGTGGAATTTAAAAATTATCATCCACTGTGAAACTCATCAGAGAGGATAACCCCACTAGAGGGTTAATTCCCCACTCTAATATAGGCCTTTTTTACATGAGACGCTCCCACGCATGGGCACCTATCATCCATGTGGTGGAGCATCCCGTGTAAATGTGGAGGTGCGTGGGTGTGTGCTCCTGTAACCCTCATATCCCCGTGCATGGAGCAACTGGCGACAATGCAAGTTGCTCCGTGCATGGGGATGGGTGTGCTCCCGTGTGCACCCACAACCTCACACCGCCTCCACAGTGGTGGTCCGTGTAAAAAGGGTCATAGTTCTTTCTGCAGGTATTTACTTATTTATTTAAAATATTTCTATCCTGCCTCTCTCACTCAAGGCGACTTGGAGCGGCTCACAAAAAACTATATATAAACAAACAACAATTATATAAAAAAGTAAATACAAAAATACACAAAATATAAAATCATGATAAACAGCATAAAATCAACAGTGATCCATACAAAAACCCTAACCTCACCCACCCCTAACTCATCCCACCTGTCCCCTCCCCCCTGCCAAACACCTGATGGAAGAACCAGGTATTACTTACAACTTTGTTGGAAGGCAAGGAGATCCTTGCTGAGGAGGTAAGGGGTAAAAGGTGGCAACTGCAACCCACTTGGACCAAATAAAGCCCTACATGTCTGCAAATGCCATGACCTCGCTATAATACTCTTACATTGATCTCTTAGAAAAAGATTTGTGATGCTGTCAAATGGAACATCACTCCAAGATCTTGTCTGCTTAGTGATCGCTAAGGATTTCATGGACATTCCCCAGTCACTGCACTTGTCCCATCCAAATTCTACCTGCTGCATCATCTGGAAATGGTATCCCTCATTTCTTCTATAAATTGTGTAGGGATTTTGCTTCCAAACAGGTGCCATGGAACCTTCAGTATCTCACTAAATACTAGAAAGGACAAAGTCCTGGTGTTAATTGGCCTATGCGTATCACCTTAGTTTGTGAAGCAACTTGAAATCTTTTAGCAGGGAAGCTGCTATACAAAACAAATGCATGGGATTCTGAATCTTAGTAAAAGGTGTCTCTAAAACCAGTGAGAATAAGCAACTCCTTTTTTATAGTGTCTCACATTTTTAAAAATCTTTTTAAAAATGAGAAAAAATGAGATCCAGTTCTGTTCTGCAATTAAAAAGAAAAAAAAAGAAAAAACCAAACCCAGTAGATTAGCTAAAATGAGAAAGCCTAATCTGGAAGCCAAATTTTTGGAACAGCCAACTATTCTATTACAAGCTAGATCAAAATGACAGGATAACTGGACTAGATTTCCAAATTAATAAAATAACTTTACTGTTGCTATCAAGAAAGATGCCATCTCTACAACCAGTCTTTCTTCCATCGAACCTGGCAAAACATCAGTAGGTCTGATCCTACAAATGTCGACTTTAAAACATGTCCAGGCAGCTACATTTTATAGTCTGGGTTGAAAAGAAAAACAATCATAGGTATGATATAATTACAGGGTAATAAAACTATAAACATCATTAATTAATACATTAATTTTATATTTGGCATTTTCTTGTTTGGCATACCAGACAACAAATCTCCTATTGTTTTTATTTGGTATTGAAGAAAAAAGTAAATTGTTGACTACTGCCCAACAGAAGTCTGCATGCCTAACGTTTTCATCCATAAGACTGAGTGAAGCAGTTATACAGGCAGCAGACAGGGAAATGAATTTGGGGGAAGAATTGTTGATGTGCATTGTCATAGAGAGAACAGCCCTTGTGATACATGTAGAGGTTTGAGAGTGGAGGCAGCTTTACATGAAAAAGAATATAGGTTTATTTAATCTAGAGACTGAGAAACTAATTCAGAGGATATATGAATTGCAGTCCTATCCCTCCAGACCTTAAATCTTTGACTGTTTCAACATCACGTGCTTTTCTGAAGTTCTGAAAGGCTCACAACCAGGTTTTCCAGCATGCAGTTAGTGACCCCAATACTACAGCTGCTGAAACATAAAAGAAGTTCTTTTCACAGTACTGTTAGTAATAGCCAGGAGCCAGTTGCCCCAAATGCTGGGCCTTCACAACATAATGGAGGATTAATCCCATCCACATCCTGAAGACCAGAGATGGGATAGGAGGTCAAACAAATGGACACATCACAGTCTGGATTTTATTCTGGGTGACTAAGGGTGAGGCCACACGAGGTGTTAATACACCTTGGGCAAAATCCCACTTTGGAAAACATTGTGTAAAAACCAATGCAATGGTGGCCCACGAGCTACTAGCACATCTGTTCACCACTAGATGTTGGCCCGCTTCTGGCCTGGGCCATTTTGGTGATTAGCCCAGGCTGTGACCTTGGAAAATTTCTGAGCTCACAGCGCAGGCTAAGGCCTGCCAGACCAGGCCAAAATGGACAAACTGGCCAGTAGTCATGGCTGTGCCTCCTTGGCTGCCATGGCTGTCCAGCATGGTGGGGGGCAGGGCACTGGGAGCACAGCATGGGCAGGGTTGGCCACACATATTTTTGTTGTGCTCCTTGTCCTATGCAAGTCATGCACCTGGCGGGACAGCTCCCCAGCTGTGATCAGTGAGGTCAGTGCTCCAACCTGACCCAGTCAGTGCTGCCTGGGATCTTCCGCCCTTGGGCAGTCCAGAGAAAGGGTCTGCCATCCACACATCTATTTTTATCCATTAACACATGATGCATTTGATTGTATTGCCACTGGCCACCAGATGTTAACCCAGCCCTGCCCTGGGACGGGCAGTCAGTTGACACGCAATGCATCTGCCAGAAAAGGCCAGTGATGCATTGCATGTTACTGTTGCACAACCGACGCCAAGGCTGCCCAGTGTGGGATAACGGGCCACCTCCCATGTGGCTGGGCCCATGCAGCTGCCCCATCCCCTCCAGCTGGGTCTGCCACCACAGAGTGACAGGCACAGTTTGTTATTCCTGTGTGTCCACATCACGGTCAGGGGTGGGATAGTGAGTGGGCCCAGGAATAGTGGGTGGAGCAGGACCAAGCGACCACCCATGTAGATGGCTCCTCGGCCAACCCTGTGGCATTGCAGGACTTGTGATGGCAGCCCACCCAACTGGTTGCCCCACAGTGGGTCTGCTCATTTGGACATCTCTCCCTGCTGGCTCAAAGTATTCCTGTGGCGTGCAGGGAATCCTGTCCTGACAGGATGGGCCCATCCTGTCTTGTGTGGCTTTACCCTAAATGTCTGGCTGCTTGAAAAGAATGTCACATATGAGAGGACAGAATCTTGCCCAAAGAAGACTTGCAATCATATAAGAGGGAGCCGGTGGCTTATGGGAGGAAGTGTGGAACAGGAACAGTGGGGGATAGAGAATCTGTTGGACAGGAGAAACAGACTAGTAACTATGGCACAGTTCACGGGTGGAAGATGAGCTAATTTGGCTAAACTTCAGATAAATGCTCAAATTTTGGTTCTCACATTGGCCTATCACAAACTCTGAACCTCTGAAGATTTGCTTATAACTGAGGCAAAAGGAGGCGGGATTAATTTATATATATATATATATATATATATATATATATATATATATATATATTCTCCAGGTGAAAATAAAAGTGGAAAGCAATAGAGGCGATGTACTGCAGGGGGGGTCTATTATAGAGCACCTAATCAGGCAGAAGGCAATGGGTTTCTTCACATGAACAGTTGCCCCGCCTCCCCCGGAGGCGGGCTGTCTGGTTAAAGGTGGACCTCCAGCTGTGCAGATGGAGCAGAGGCAAAGCACACTGTCCCTTTTTTGGGGCAGTCCCACTAGCAGTGCTCTGGAACATCCATGAGCACCGTCCACAGAGCAGGCAGCCCAACCCCCAGGCACTGGCCTGACACAGGGCTGCGGTGTATCTGCTTGGCGAACAGTCACTGGAGCCCCACTCTTGGCTAGGGATTGCCCCAGCAATGCCATACAGAGTTGCAGGTGATACACCCGCAGCCCTGTGGTGTGGGGAAGGGGTGCTGCACAGGTGGTCCATTTAAAAACAGACCAAGGTGGGACTGCAAGTAAAAAACACCCAGCAACAAAGCACCTTTAGAGCAGTTCTCAGCAGTATCTAAGACACAGGAAAAAATAGTACTAATAAGAGGATTTTAATGACCCAGATATCTTTCGGAAGAGGAACACAACAAACATAAGATGTCTAGTAAGTTTCTGAGGAGATCTATTTTGTCTCCCTTCTCTCTCATATTTGGGACCAACTGGGCAACCACATCTTCTGTATTGTGGGTTACATTAACGGAAGTACTGTTTCTAAGAAATGAGAAATAATTGTTCCTCTTCATGGAGCACTGGTCAGGCCTCATCTAGAGTAATGAATCCCGGGTGGGGCTCCCCAATTTAAAAATACCATTGTGAAATCGGAAATGGTCCAGAGAAAACCAACAAAGGTAATCAATGGGTTGGAAGGCTGCAGGCAAGACCTGTGTGGAGGGGCTGTAGCAACTGGGAATGTTTAGCCTAGAGAAGATGACTAAGGTGGGTGGGGTGGGGAAAGTTTTCAAATATTTGAAAGGCTGTTATCAACAAAATGGTACCCAGTTGTTCTATGCGGCTGTTGAGGATAGGACTGGTAATGGCTTTAAATTAAATGAGAAAGTATTTAGTCTAAATATTAGGATGAATTTTGTAATCACAAGGACAGGTAGGGAGTGGAATAATTTATAGAATTATAATGATTACAGAATCCAGCACTGGAAGCCTGTAAAAACAGGTACACATTTCAGAAGACTAGCCCTGCTAGTCTATAGCTCTAAAACAGCACACACAAAAAAGGTGTCGTGTGGCACCTAAAGACTAACAAGAAAATCCCTTTATTTTGGCATGAGCTTTCGGCAGCAAGAGCCGACTTCCTCAGATGCTTGACGAAAGCTCATGCCAAAATAAAGGGATTTTCGTGTTAGTCGTTTAGGTGCCACAAGAGTCTTTTTTACTGTAAAAATAGGTTAGATATAATATTAAATAACTCTTCTCAGAGATGGACTAGGTATAGTTGCTATAGGGTTGGGGCATGGGGGAAGAGGTTTGATTAAAAAGTCAGCTCAAGTTCCATCTCAGCTCTAATATTCTTTCATTCAAACAATATGAGCCCGATTCATTTTGAAGTAACCCTCATCAATTCAGCAGGTTTACCAAGGACTAATGTTCTGCTCTTTCTGCCATACTTAGTTTATAATACTACCGAAGACATATATTGTTCTCAATATATGGTCTCATAAGGTCATTATCCTGTACACAGCACTACCAAAAATTAAAACAAGGGCATCTTACACAAGAAAAAGCATCTTTTTGGGAAAAAGGGCTAAACCACAGCATTTTATCAACTAATAATCCTGGGAGTCAAACAAAAAGCTCATGAGTCTTCTGCTTGTTATGATAAATACAACGCCACCACAAGTCATTCCACCCCTCATTTAAAATCATGACTCTGGAAAATGAAAAATCACCAAAGCAAAGACTTCTCATGCTGACTACAAGCCTACATGTTCCAAGTAGGTTACGAATCTCTGGTCAAGAATGGAAAGCCTGCAATTAACTCATTGCTAAGTTAAATGTTGAACATGGTTTAACATTTAACTTCAAATCTAAACTGAACTGCCTAACTGAGTCAGACCAATGGTCCATCTTAGCCCAGTATTGTCACAACCTGACACGGCAGCAGGGGTTTCAAATCTGGCTCTTCCAGAGGCCATGCTGGTGTGCTACCTGAGACCCCTCCAAACCCCCAGCAGAGGCCTCCCCCAGCTGTGCTACCAGGGATCCTGAGGTGGAGATGCTGGGGATTGAACCTAGGACCTTATACATGCAATGCATGTGCTCTTACCGCTTGAGCTATGGCACCCCCTACTCTGTTTCATGATTGAAGAGGAAACCTCTCCTATACCAAGAACTGTTTCATTTTAATCCACCCCAGTTAAAGAAAACAAAAGACAGAAAAAATAATTACATGAACTAACAATTTTGTGGAGTGTTATACATGTACCAATTCAAATCAGCTTGGATTATTGAAAACTAGTACAGAAGCATCAGAATGATGGGACAAGGCTGACATCCTCAAAGAAAATACACTACAGATCAAAAGAATATCAGGGATTATATTCTTATACATTTCATTTCAGTTATTTTAACACATTGGTGGCTACAGTGTGTTTCAAATATTGTGTTTTTTCTGCCTATTTATTAGACGCGCACACAGACACAGAACAAAGCACAACATTCCATAAACGTACAGCTTAAATTATCTGCATCTTGTCAACACCTCCCAACAGCTTGTGTAAAAATACAGATCAGATGTTGCTTATTATCGCCAAATGTGGCTGGAGTCTTGTTTTTCTTGTGCTGCATCATGACAATATTATGTCAGTTTGTGATATGATGAGAAAATTAAGAAAAACACTGAAAAATGTACTGTTAAACAATGGCTATGCATCTTAAACTGAACACTTCTGCGTCTTCTTCAAACCAAAAGCATTACAAAAAAGACACCATGCACAGAATTGCTGTGACCTAGTTCAATGTTTACTCTATGGCCCTTTTTACACGGACGTCACCCACCCATGAACACCCATATAATAATAATAAATTAATTTCATTATAAGCCACCTGGCCATAACAACACAATCATATACCATACATATACATATTCATATAAAAATAGAATCGCAATAACATAATAATAATGTAAAATATATGAGACAAAATTATTCACATAACAAATACCAAATCTTAAAACAAAAAATAATTATGTGTGTCTATATTTATAATCAAGAGGTCTACCACATGCATAGAATGTACATTTAAAGAATTATAATCCTAGATCAAATTAATCTATCCCAGGCTGTCTATATGGGACCCTCTTCAGTCTTTGGGTATTTTCAGACGTTATGAGATCACGCTCAACCCCAGTCAATACCCTGTGGTGGGGAATGGCCTCGTAACGTCTGTTGGGGAACCGGAAGTCCCCCCCCCC